>RJWT010005983.1:0-29955 GCA_004365215.1 Cuniculus paca | reverse complement strand
AGAGAGAGAGAGAGAGAGAGAGAGAGAGAGAGAGAGAGAGAGAGAGAGAGAGAGAGACCAGAACTTTCTCTCTCTGCTATACTGAGACATGAAGACAGGAAGAAAGCTCTCAGCAGAATCTAACCATGCTGGCAACCTGATCACAGACCTTTGGCCTCTAGAACTGTGAGAAAATATCTGTGACTTAAGCTGCTTGGTCTGCAGTGGTTTACTGTAGCCATGGAAGCTGCCTCGAACAGGGTAGTGAGTTCATTTGGGCTTTAGAAGCTCACCCTGGAACTCACACAATGAGTTGAGAAACCTCACACACCTTCGACCTCTTTGGGGAATCCTCATGGTCACAGGGCTAAAGTAGGAGATGGTGGTCAGTTTCTTTAGGGTTTTACAGATTAGCAACCCTGCCAAGAAAACAATTCCTTACTTACTTGATTCTGAACAGTAAGGCCAGCCTGCTGTTTAATATACCAGAAGAAAAATTTGATGTCTACCACCTCAAATTCCACATGTGACTGTCTCCTTTGCAAATGTCTGTGGTATATTTTAGATGCTTTTATTTTAAATGGCAGTTATTATCCTCAATTTGACTTTTCAAATTAAAGAAACTGAAATGTAGCAAATACCTAATCAGGGATATGGTTTGTTTCAAACTGAATTTAAACGCCTAAGTACTCAGATTAGTCAATGGGAATTTCCCCCCAGTATTGAGGCCTAATTTTTAATTAAAAACAAAACCCTGATTAGTTGCCAACCACATGTACTTAAGTAACTCAGAAAAGGTGTAAATGGAATTTTAAAAGAATTCCTGAGGAGGAATTCTATGACTATGTATGGATTATGGTCGATATGAACCCTTAATTTTCTTTTTTTTCTTTTCTCTTTGACATCTGGTTTTAGCCTCCAATTTATAGTATTCTATTGAAAAGAATTAGTCTGTGAAAGTAGACTGCATGAAACTGTTCTTCCCAAACAGAAAGACAATTTTTCAATTTCAGTGAAATGGGCCCTGGATGAGGCAAGCGGAGAGGAGTAACGAGTGAAGGCCTGGAACTCCTCAAACTCCCACAGAAGAGGCTGTGAGAATCACCTCTCTGCAATTGTATTTTTCTATGATTTCATCTTACCATCAAACTATCTGGTTTTAGGGAAGATACTTAAAATTACATCTGTAGGGAGAAACACTTAACTCCTCAGATGAAATAAGACCAAAGAAATGGTACGTTTAATTTGGAAATACAAAATACATTGATGTAATTACAGTGGCATTAATGACTGGTGATAGGCAGAAGAAAAAGAGAGCCAAGATACAGGATGCTTAAAGTAGCTAAAGTCTGTCAGAGAAGAAGTGTGTGTGTGTGTGTGTGTGTGTGTGTGTGCGTTTGTGTGTGTGCGCGTGCGCACACGCGTCATCTGAGAAACAATTAGCTGAGACATGAAAAACAAAGACTGACAGACCCACCTGAAGTGTGCTGAGGTATTAGCGGCACAATGGCTTTTACAAACTTTTTCCCCAATATAATGAGTGCCTTGTGTCAAAGTGTGAAGACACTGGCTGAATCTCTATCAGCAAGTTCAGCTCTCACCACTAGAGTCACGACCTTCGGGGCCTGCACCATCAGTTATGACATTGTGAGTAGCTTGTCAACTTTCATATATGCCAAGATATAAGAAAAAAGCGTTTTTCATGAGAATCAAGATTATGCCCTTATAGTAACATGAATTTTACTCACAGCTCAGCATAGTCCCTGAAGTGCATAAGGAAAAGGTGGACTTAGAAATAGGCTATGAAGAACTTCACACAGACTGCACCCCATCTGGTCCTGTAAGGTCTTGAGAGTGTAGCACTTGGAAAGGCCATCATAATGAGTCATGGCCAAAACAATTAGAAAGTCATTGATCTCATGACTGCAAACCAAGGATCCATCTATACTCTCAGTCCATGTTATTTTCTCGAGGCAGCCAGGTCCAACTCAAGGTAAAACAGAGGACCCTCAGGGACCCATGTCCACTGCTTGACCTAGTTAATAAATATGGTGGCAAAGTAAGAGGTTATGTTATACTTAAAACTTGAAAGATGGTCTAGGTTTTCCTTTGGCTTTGGAGAAGTACATAGATATTTTACTTAATCAAGTTCAGGGCCTGAGAAAAGCAACTTAAAGCGAACAGAGTCTGAAGACAGGCTAACAGATTAATGGAAATGTTGAAGAGTTGTGAGAGAGGATAGCATGAGATAAAGTGAATAAATAACTAAAATGTAACTGCTGGGTTCTAACAGCCTGCAGGGCTATGAAATGGCTTTCAACTGATCAGGCACTAGGACATTGCAAATACATGAAAATTTAATTACACCTGAAGTAAGGACTGAAAGGCTAGGTTCTGAGAATTTTTATGTTCTTGCAATATCTTAGGAATTGTGGCTCTAAACACACATGTGATGCCACCAAAATAAACTAGTTTTCATGATGTGTTAATGTATGGCCATATAGAGAGGGATGAGTTTGGCCTGATTTACTCTTAGTTAGCAAGGCCAATACATGTTAACTGTGCTTCATTTTCTAAGTACTTGTAGAGAGTCTTTCTTTATTTCTTTTTTTTTTTTCTTTTTTTGTACTGAGAATCGAATTCAGGACCTTGTACTTGCCAGGCAGGCGCTGTGCCAATGAGCTGTATTCCCAGACCTTGTAGAGAGTTTTCTGAAAGCAAATGTAGCCTAGAATGTTGTACTACATTGTCATTAAGCTCATCTGCTGGCAGTATGAAATAGATCTTTCTCTCACTCTCTGTCTCTCTCTGTCTCTCTCTGTCTCTGTCTCTGTCTCTCTCTCTCTCTCTCTCTCTCTAATTTCGCTGTTGTTCTCCCACTCTCCCACTCTCTTGCTCTCTAGCTCTCTTGGTCTCTCTCCCTCTCTCTGTCTCTCTCCAGAATTATTCTCTTCACCTTGGGGCTATCTCTCTAGGAATATTTTTCCTCAAAAGTCACTAAGCAGCATTTAAGGGCCACACCTGTAAGTTCTAAAAGCAATATGTGATAGAGTTCATCCACACCAAGACTTGTGAAATTTCCCCATCTGTAAATCTAATTCCTTCTTACTAATGTCTAACATAGTATTTCTCCTAAACATGGTACTCTGAAAGGGAAGTAAAATGTGAGTTTAACGATTCCTCTGCTTGTCTTTAACAGGTAGACCTAACCACTGGCTCCTCTCTTTGTTCCCTTAACCCTCTGAGAGATAAATCTCTCAATAGAACAAGTCAAGGATTCATGTCATAGTGTTTCCTTTAGTACGTTTCTTTTGCTAAGCCATAAGCAATCTGAAGGTGGAGGCCATGGCTTATAACTTTTACTTTTGCCTTTGGTTCATGGTAACTTAGCAATCCTTGGTGCAGAAAACTCAATAAATGTTGAATTTTTCTATTTAATAGAATTGAGCCTGAGAGAAAAATGTCAAAGGGGATTGTACTTGTCATTCAGATCCTAATTCCAGATCCCCTAGATTTGTCCAGGGGGATTTAAAGGAACTGAAATATCCTAAGCTACCAAAGATTTGTGACTCTAACCTTTGAGAGAAAGAAGGGTCTCTTTCGTTTCAACACAATTCGATATGCATGCTCCTTTTAGAGTCTCCTTCAGATATGAATAAGGCAGTCTTAGAATTAGTGAAGAAAAGGGCCTCATAATCCTTAGTATCTGTTAGGGGCAGCAGAATCTTTCTTTGGTCTTTTTCATCCTTCCCACAGCAGCCAACAGTAGCACTTCTTCCTTCTAATGGTGCATAAAGCTTGATGCTAAGGTTAAAAAAATGTTCAAAATACAGAAAATAGTCATTGCTCTCGAGAGGTATCTTCAGTTCTAAAAGTCCATGTATCCGTAAAGAACTTGGAAAACTTTTCTGCAGCTCAGAAAATGCTAAGACTCCCTGCTAATTGGAATTTTCCCTGTCAGGGGACTGGTCATGTGTCCATAACTTTGAGTCTGCAGATGGGCAAGTGCAGTGTCACCTTCACTTGGATGATTTTCAAGCACCTCAAAGGTGACCTATCCACAGCCAAACTCCTTTGCTTTCTGACAAAGCCATTCCCTTCCTGCATTCACATCTCAGTGACCAGGGCTGGCACTCCTAGCCAGCAGGGCTCTCAGAGAAATGAGACAGATATTACTTGTCTCTCTCTCTCTCCACCGCCCCACAAAGCCACTTCTTCTCTGAGCCCATGACTCAGGAAGTCTATATATTCCTTCTCAGTAGTTGCTATCATCTGCCCGTGTGGAGTACTTACCTCACAAGTGCAACCGCCTTCTAAGTGCCATCATATCCACATTTACCCTTTATCCTTTACAACTAAACTTCAGCCTCACTTCCTCCATGCAGGCAGCTTTAAACTAATTATATAAGCTCCATATGTATGCACCTGTCAAAGTATTTATCTCATGGTGTTGAACATTGATTTCCTTATGTGTCTGCTGTTACTTCAGGGATTCTTGTAGAGCAGGCATATCATGGCTTTGAAATCCCAACACTCATGAGAATATTTTCAGACTGAATAAATTAGGTATTTCCTGTTTCGGGCATCCTCTTCCTATAAATTCTTTGCTGCAGCTGAAATCTTTCTGACAGAAGAGCTCCCCGCTCCTTAATGATAAGAACCTATGGACTCAGATGATTCCAGAAAGCCAGGCTTTAAGTCAACTCCAGGCATGAAAACTGGGGGCCTCTCATCTCTCAAAAGCTGACCTAAATTCTTGGTGGTAGCAACAATGTCACAAAGAAGAGATCCTAGGGAAAAAAATTAAAAGACTATATAAGTGTAAAAGAAAGATCAAGTGAGCCTGGAACTGAAGAAAAGCCTGGCCTATGAAGGGGCCTCATCTAGTGACGTCCACAAGAATCAGTTTCCTTAATAGGCAGAGCGAAGTTTCGCATGGTTCCCTTGCCAGGAAGAGGAGAGGGAACAGGACAGCAAAGAGGTCAATATTAAACTAGCTGGCAGGCAAAGGGAAGGACCAGGGAAAGATTCCTAGACAGGAGCTGACCGTACTGAGCCTGACTCAGTCCAGCTGTTCCTAACTGGCAGCCCCAATTTGGCAGGGAGGTGGCTTTCTGGCCTGAGAAGAAACATGCACAGGGACACATCAGCTCACTGGCGTCTGTGGCTACCGGGCCTGCAGCTCAGAAAAGAGTAAAGCCCTGCTGGTAGCTTTGGGATATCAGTTGGCACAGAAAACAGAAATGGGCCTTTGTTCAAGAAATAGAAGCAGGTGATGACTGGAGCTGGACAGTCCTAGGTCATATATGATCCCCAGAGAGTGGCTGCTTTGATGACGAACCCATTCTAAGAGTCATGCTGCTGTTTCTGGCTGCCCTCAGGTAAGCATCCACTCTGCATCAGCCATGTGATGAGCATCTACTGGCAAAGTTGATCTCCCCTGAGACAAATCCCTTCGATCAACAAGAAAAATTGTTTTGTTTCACCTCATGGACACAGATCACCGTGAGACATTTGAGAGTCAATAAGAAAATGCTAATAGATTTACTCTTGCTGAGGAGGCCAGGAGTGTTTTAATCATCTGTGGCTGCTTAATTAACATTTGGCGGCATTATTTCTGCTACCGTTAGTCAAATGTAAATATTTAAATAGCATGTATTTTTCATAGAGAAAGAGAACTGTGAACACAGAACCTGAGGCAAGGATCTGGCCTCATCTTAATCTCAACTCTCACATAGCATCCTCCTTAGCATTTAGCAGTTGCCTTAACTTTCTGACTCCTCTACTTCAATTTCTTCTCCTTTAAAAGACAGAAAGTAAAGTTTTAAAGAGGGTGATAAAGATTAATTACCAACTGTTATAGTTTGAAAGTGTGTCCCAAAGACTCAAGTGTTAAAAGTTTGGTCCCCATCCTGTGGTGGTATTGGAGGGTAGTTGAACCTTTATGAGTTGGGGCATAGTGGAAGGAAGTGAGGTCCCTGAGGGTGTGACCTTGAAGAGGACATTGGGAAATCAGCCTCTAGCACTCTCTTTGCTTCCCATCGGCCATGAGGTAAGATGTTCACACCCTCCCTGCTGTGATGTTCTCCCTTACCACAGGCCTGAAAGCAACAAGCCAACAGACAGTGACTTGGAATCTCTAAAACCATGAGCTAAAATAAATTTTTCCTCCTTAAAAATTGATCGTCTGTTGAATTTTTTTGTCTTTGCGGTGATTAAACTCAGGTCCTAACACATGCTAGGCAAGTACTATGCCATGAACTCTTTCATACTCTCAACATTTTTTTATTCTTCATCTTAAGTCAGGGCCTTTCTAAGTTGCCCACCAGTCTGGCTTCATATTTGTGATCCTCTTGTTTCAGCCTCCCAAGCAGCAGGGATCACACACATGAGCCACCACACTAGACTCCTTAGTGTTGGAAAACAGTAGTTGTTCAAAACTATTCTTTGAGGATTAAATTGGGCAAATATAGTATTTGTATTTGTTAGCAAAAGAACTCAGCAAAAAGATAATAGGATGAGATGTGCAAATGTATACCAAAATTACTCCATATACTTTGCATTCACTTTATTTTAGCTTCTCGGGATTCTGCATATTAAGTGTATGTGCTCAGAAAGACCATGGTGAGCAACAGCATATTTAAAAGAATACACGAGACTACTCTAAAAGTGAAGTCATTCACTAAGCAGCTGTTTATTTCAAATTGTAGCTAATGTCCAGATGAATCCATTAAACATTTCCATCCTAGCCTTGCTTTAATGTCTAGCTGCAAACTGTTTACAAATCAGGAAAAGAGAAAATGCAGAAAATAAGTGTTTCATGTGTCATAGAGCAAGAAGTTCTCAGGGGAAAACATGGCTTTTCATGTTCAGTGTTTGAGAACAGACTTTTTAAATATGCTGACAAGACTGTGTGGAGATTGGTCTTACTTCAGGGGACTTCTGATCCTTACACCAAGCTCATGGAATATGATAGTTTCTATCATCCAGGACCTGTTACCACACACTAGGGAAGAATGAAAGGAGTGTATTGTGATTCCGGAACTTCTTATGCCAACTTTAACACAAAAACATTGTCTTCATTGTAAGTCTATCCTTATCCTCACTTTGAGGTTAAAAAAGCTGCTCCCTATGCCTTCCATTTTCAATTTAGCTAAAATGTGCTAGGTTGTAAAAAGTAGAGTTTGTAAAATGGAAGGATTATTAAACTATGGGTTCTGTTTCTAACTTTACTAATGAGTAGCAATGTCACGTCTCTGCTTGCTCACCTGTAAAATGGGGATACACTGGGAGCATACTTCTAGTTCCTAGTTTCTTGACCAACCAGCTATAGCCAAATTCCAGGTGGATGAATTACTTAGCTCGTTTCCTAACCAATCAAGCAGGAAGGGTAACTGCAGGAGATCTGTGAAGATGAAATCATAGTATAAGTTGTTTTCTTGATGATAGCCATTCTTTCTGGGGTGAGATGAAATTTCAGTGTTGTTTTAATTTTCAATTCTTGAAAGACCAATGATGTTGAACATTTTTTCATACATTTATTTGTCATTTGTATTTCTTCATCTGAGAATTGTGTATTCATCTCAGATGCCCAGTTTTGGATTGGGTCTATGAATTTGGAAGTCTGATTTTTTTTCAGTTCTTTATATGTTATAGATATTAGTTCTTTGTCTGAAGAGCAGCTGGCATAAATGTTTTCCCACTCTGTGAGTTGTTTTTTGACTCGATTGGTGACTTCGTTTGCTGTGTAAAAGCTTTTTAATAAGATGAGATCTCAGCTGTTGATTTGTTGTGATAGTTCTTGTGCAGTTGGGGTTTTGTTCATAAAGTCTTTGCCTACATCTATGTCTTCCAGAGTTCTACCTATTCTATCTTCCAGCAGATTTGGTGTTTCTGTTTTAATATTTAGATCTTTGACCCATTTCGATTTTAATTTAGTACATGGTCTTAAACATGGATCTACTTTTAGTCTTCAGCATGTGGAAATCCAAAAACAAAATCCAATAACAACTTCTGGTGAGGTTGTGGGGTAAAAGGAACCCTTCTTCACTGTTGGGTGAGAATGTAGACTGGTGCAACTACTGTGGAAATCTGTGTGGAGATTCACACATGTGGAGCTAAAGCAAGGCCATCCCTGAGAACATGGAGAATTGAAAGTGAGCCACATAAACAAGCTGTTCCAGCTCTGAAAAGACAAGGTACCCAGGCCAGTCAGGCAAACAAGTTGCTAGGCAGAGGTGTTGAAGCTGACATCATCCTTCTGAGTGTATAAATAAACGTGCTGTGGTGGTTGAGAAGTTCCTTTTCACCCATCAGGAGAGAAGGCTCCACCTGACCTCAGCTTTTGTCTCTTTTCTTTATTTTCCTAACCTTTCACTACCCTTCCCCTGGGAACTTTGAGAGCTGCGCTGGTACGTGGCACATAATATTAAGTAAATCAGGCACATGAACTTAAATATTGCATTGTTTTTCTTAAATGAAAAACAATATATTAAAAAAGTAAGAAATAAAAGACAGATAATTGGCAAAAAAAGAGAGACAAAAACATTTTTGTAATCAAGCATGGATAGTGTATCTAAATAGATATCTTGATTTAGTACAATTATCTTACATGTTTTATGTGTTTTTGCACCATTAGTCTGATTTTTAATATGTATAATGATAATTAATTTTATAAGGCCTTACATGGGGATATAGCTCAGTGGCACAGGTCCTGAGTTTGAGTCCTAGAACCAAAAAATTTTTAATTAAAAAAATAATTTTATAAGGTCTTACAAATAAATGAATCTGATGGTAGCAAAATAAAAGGTGAGGTGGATGAACTAGATAAAAATTGAAATGTGGTATGCACATGTACAATGAATGTAGTCATTATGTACTGCAAACTTGTGCTAATAAAAGCCAATGAGTAAATAAATAAATACCAATGAAGGTAGAACTGTATTGCCAACTTCAAAGTGCTAAATGAGTGTAAGTTATAATTATTTAACAAATAAGAGTCCAGACCTAAGAGTCTGAGATATGCCAGGTCATGTGAAACCTAATAAGCATCTTTCAGAGCAAGATAACTTGGGAGAATTTTCCTTGTTATGCAGATCAGAGCCACTGTTGGGTGAGAATGTAGACTGGTGCAACTACTGTGGAAATCTGTGTGGAGATTCACACATGTGGAGCTAAAGCAAGGCCATCCCTGAGAACATGTCGAGAGAGCTCAGCTGCTTTACACAGCTCCAATTGCACCCAGAACATTCTTTTACCAATTTGTGCCTCACTTTCCTTCTCAGCAAAACTTCTCTCAAGAGTGCCCTGATTTCCCCAGCCTCTCCTAGAGGTGTGTACAGGCCACGGGATTTGTTGGGCCCCAAGGGAGAAGAGCATTTCCCATGCAGTGAGCCTCTGGAAAGTCCAGCAGATGGAAGAGGAGATTGGGAGTGTGGCGATATGTGAGAGAGAAACTGGGAGACTGGAGAGCACAAAGCCGCTCTCCCTGCAGCACACCTGGGGAAGGGGTGATATGCTCCCCAAAACTATCAGTGGGTAACACAGGATGGTGTGTGTGTGTGGGGGGGGGTGTTCATGCAACCAGGGCAGAGAAAAGAGAAAAACTGGTTATTTTATTGGTAGTGCAGGAAAAAGTTTAGTTTTGGGTGAGAAAGAAATAACTGCATTTTTTTTTCTGATTGCGCTCATTATTGAGCCCTTATTTCTAAAGTGGTAGAAATACCCTTAAGAAATTCCAGTCTCAGTCTCTCACACATCTTTCAAGATACTACACACATACTCCCTGATCCATGAAACATCTTCTAATCACATTATACAAAACAGTATCTCCTCCATCCCCCTCTCTGTCCTTCTACTTTGTTCTCTCCATAGTGCATCACTATTTGAGATGATAGACAGATGATTGATAGAGAAATTCACTGATTAATTGATTGATTGAGATACAAGTTTAAATATATATAGAGAGGTACATCTGACCCACCTTCTACAATGGAAATCCCATAAGGACTTTGCCAAGACCTGAGAATATGTGATGCGTTGGTTACTTTTCTCTCATTGCTGAGACAAAACACTTGAGGCCAAAATGAAGCAAGAGAAGGTTGTTTGAGCTTACAGTGTTTGGAGGTTTCAGTCCATACTCAGCTGACTCCAAGGCAGGGTGCCATGGCTAAGGGGCAACCATTCGTGGCAGCTACAAGTGACAAGAGCAAAAAGGGCAAGAGGGGCAAAAGAGGGGAAAGACACACCTTCTTCCCTCCCTTATATTGTATGACAGCTTCCCACCCCTGGTGGGGGGTACAGCAATCACATTGCCAATCCCAGTGCTAGATAACAAACCAATTACAAACACTAGACTCAGCTCCCTTCAATAGGCCCACCCCTCATGGCTGTGTGAGGCTTTGGGGAGACATTTAAACACAAACCATAACATGTGGTAACAAGTCTCAGGTGACAGTAGACCACCTGCAACCTAAACTGTTTTGCTAGAGTTTTGTTAGAAATAGGCAAGGCTATAAACCAATAAATAACTTCCTTATTTTCTTCAGGAAATCCCCTGAGAACAACTGATCAGGGATGATTAACCTCTCATTTGGAAAAAGAGTCCACTTTTCAACCAAAGATTACTTGCTAAGACTCAAGTAAAGACCCTCACTTCCATTCTTCACTTTGAAAAATCCACGTTATAATACTCAAACTCAAAACCTAAATTCATATAACATTTTATTTTTGACTTCTCCCCTCTAAGACATTCTTAGATTATGAATATAGTGGGGTTCTTTGTTCCAGTACATTCTAATAATTTACCTTTGCTTTATTAACAGGTTGTCTGGTGATGTTTGGGGGAAATTAAGCATTGTTTGAACTCTTATACTATCTTTAGGAGTGAAGACAATTACACAAGAATAGTTTTGTTTAGCTTTTTGTCTCCTGTTCCTGTGTCAATGCTAGGAAGATAATAGACAACCTATGAGTCTCTGTTGAATGGATGAATAAATGAATGGATATAAAGTCTCTACCTTCCTCTCACTCGTGTTCACTGAAGGAAGTGTATGCCTTGGCAGAGAAAGTGAGGAATATCTGGCCCTTACTATCTGTTCTTAGTACAGACTAAGACTGTTACCTGTTAAGACCTCAGTTGGCCCCTTGGGTCCTTGGCCATTGTATCAAAAGATGTTAATGGATCCTTACCTGTGCTATTCTTGCCTGTGCTGGCTCCTTGAAGCCATGACGGCATTCTTGTGTTTTTCGATAATTATCACTATCCTACTTCCATGCCACATAAAACTCATCAGACTGTCTTGGACTTTTCTCCATCATTTGCTGTGTTGAGTGCATGGAAAATCACTTGATTATGATGTGCTACATTTGTTGTTTTGAGTTCACCTGCCTAAACACAGTAACCTTTTCTGCTGCTTTCAAACAGTGCTAGGCTTGAGGGCCTGTAATTTGCCAATGGGCTACAAATCCTAAGGTCTCTGCTGTAGCTGCTCAACTCTACCACTGTAAGAAAAATAAAAAAAGAAGTACAGGCCAACTGGTGCTAAGGATCAAACCCAGGGCCTCACACATACTAGACAAGCATTGAACAACTAAGCTACATTCCAGCCCTCATGCAAGATGTTTTGAAACCTAAGTTCATTTGCTCTAGGGTGGTGATGGTGAGTCTTCTAGAGCTTTCAATGATAAAAATAGCCTGGTGAGGCACACATGCCATAGGCTCACTATCGCAGTTCTAGGGGCATGTTGCAGCCAGTGACGTGTGCACTGGCGGTTGCTAGAAGAGTATTTTCATAAAAGCTACTCCAATTGCAGGTTGCACTTTACCAAGCCTAAGCTACAGTTAGGGCAGACTGTTACTGAAAACATATCCCCCATATCAGTGAGCTTAGCTGCAAGGTAAGAGTTTTAGCAGTCTTTTGCAATGGTTCCAGTTACCACACACACATTTCATAGCCTCCTAACTACATTTCATCATGGTTCAGCATAAGTAACTCGTTTTGATCCTCACAGCTTTCACAAAAGCTACTGTGAAACATAATGGAATCAGCTTCTCACTAAGTCAATAAGGTTTGGGCCAACAGTTTGTCTGTCATTCAAACTGAGGAAAGAAACTGGATGTGAACTTAGACCAGAAGACAACTTTGACTTGTCCTGGGGGTAATACCATGATGAAAGGGGCAGGTGAGCTCTCTAAGGTGACATCATTCAGACACCGCTCATTTTATCCAAGATTGGGACAGGATAGTGACACACTAATGGTTCAGAAAAACCAGCAGAGTATGGTTGCACTGGTGAAAACTTAATGCGAATTATCTAACATGAAAACCAAAAGTTTAATAGATGTGTGCCTGAAGCTATCATGTGAGTTTAGTGTTACACATCACACAAACAGTGGCTTGCTCCCTTTTGGAAATGATCACAGTAGTAACCTTTTCTATAAATGACTAGGTCACAGAATCTATCTCACATTTACAGTTTTAGGACTTCCAGGGTACTTCCTTATCTATGCCCACTGCAAAAACCTATTTCATAACAGGAGAGAGACAGACATGCATGCAAATGGGTGAAAGTTCTGGAATTAAAAAAATATTAAAGCAGTATCTTTCCAAATGAATGTTACAGAAGGCACTTGGAAGGGTATGTGAAGCTACAAGAAAAGAAAGCTGAAAGTAGGAAAATTTAGAAAGAGGAAATAAAAAATTTCAGAAGGATAACAAGACTGAAAACCAAGAACAAACTATTTGAAGTAATCAATGTGACAACTGGAAAAGAAAATTAGTAACACTTTTCAAGAAATAATTCCAAATCCAGGAAAAGCTAGAGATGAAGATACGTAAATGGATAATGCTACTTCTACTTTGACCTCATCTTTGGTTTTATTTTTAACTTCTGCTATTTTTTATGTTGTATACCCTTATACACTAACTGTAAACTTTTCTGGAACACAGTGTAACAAAAATAAATTAACAAAATATACTCTTTTCTGGAAATAACCAACATGTCATTGGTCATTTATTTCAAATCCTTTTGGAAGTGGAGTGGTTCCAACTCTGTCCAGCAAAGTTCTGAGGTTACTACAAGGGGTCTATAAACTTTGGTAGCGTACAAATACTAGCTGAAGCCATACTGAAATGTTTTAGTTATGTGTGATTCCTAAAATAGGAGATCCATTTAAAAATCATAGTTCGCTTTTGTTAGGTACTCCTTTAATTGAAATGGTACAAGTAAGAATTAGCATGAGAACAAGATTACTTTTGATATAATGAATGGTCTTTAAACTCCAAAAGATTGGGAGAATTTTGTAGCAATGCTAGCCTTTTCTGAAGGGCACATCTTTGTTTCTATTGAAGAATATTTGAAGACTGTCTAACTAGTTTGGTATGTGCAAGGTTCCAATGGAATTGTTTATAGGACACTAATTTGGAACTTTTGGATTCTTATCTTAAATGTAGGACTCAGGAAACAAAGTGAACAGCAAAGGCATCAGCTCTGCCAGCATCCTATACCACCACAAAGAGGACTATGGAGTTGAAATGTAACATGGATGATGCAGTATGTTTTCATTGCCACAAAGATAGACTATTATAATGGATATATTCTCAAATTTAAGTATTTCAATTAAAAAAGAAGTTTGTTTTTTCATGAAAAACCTACATTGGGTGATGAATTTTGATGGAGGCCACCTATTCACTGCTGTTATGTCTAGAGGTGCAAAGACTGCTTCAAGGCTTAAGCAGACATATGACATCTTAACAACTGTATAGTATTTCATCATACTTTATTATGCACCGTAATTGAATCAGTCTCCTGTTGAAGGACATTTAAGTTTTTGCTAGTAGAAGCTATAATGCAAGAAGCCTTCCTGTTCAAATGTACAGGGAAAATTATGAGTCAAAGGCAGGCCTAATCAAGCCATCAGAGCCAGTAGACATTTATGAGTAAATTTCACAAGATTTTTGAAGCCTATGTAGACTAACCATATGCCAGTACTTTAATTTCCAAATGAAAGAGAATGAAATGATAAGCAATGCAATAGGATATGTTAACAAATGGGATATAAAGGAGACGGATATATATCAGACATGACAAGCCACTAAGTTTGCCAAACATGTCCACTACAAAGTTCAAAAATATCCAATTGCCTTATTTCCCTTGGTCAGCCCAGATTTCTTTTCAACACATTATGACCTGGCCTTCTTAGCACAAGTAAGGTAGAAGATCTTTAACTAAATCAATGCAATGCAAGTTTGGCAGGAATATTTATGGTACAACAAGATGTTCAAAGGAAAATGATCAAAGTTAGGCTTATAGAAATCACCCTTAACTTCGATAGAATTCTTTTTAAAACTGGCTTGCTTGAGGATCTGCCAAGGTTTACATTACACCTTCTTCCCTTTACCAATTAAGATATACATCTGCCACATATTCATTCTCTGTTTTATTATTGAAGGTTTGAAAACCTCCATGTTTCCCAAGTGGATAAAGCTGCATTAGAAATGCAGAATTTGTGCCCATTTAGAATATCCTGAGTTCAGATACATGTATGCCTAGATGGGGAAAACTCCCAAGGCAACACAGCAAAAGGAGCACTAGCAAGAAATAGTGAAATATATATGTTGCAGACAGACTGTAAGGTGATCTTCCCCCCCAAGGATTTTGCTTTTTCTGATTCCATAGTTTGCATAATTCTCATTCTCTATGGGCAAAACCTGTAACTTGCTACAAACCAACAAAATATGGCAGAAGTGATGGAAAACATACCACTCTCGTGACTACGTCACTTGATATTAAAGAGTACTTCCTTGCAGACTGTAAGGAGAGATTCTCTGCTAACACAATACAGTAGACTGCCATGTTGAAAAAATGTGTAGGACAATGAACTGCAGTCACTGTAAGAGGCCCCTAGCCACAAACCACCCGAAAGTGAAGACCTTCAATCATGTAACTACCAGAAAATGAATTACACTAACAACATGAGTAATCTTGGAAGATGATTCTTCCCTTGAACCTTCATATGAGAGCACTTTGCAGTCCACACCTGGATTGCACACTTGTGAGTCCCTAAACAGAGAAACAAATTAAGCCAGACCTGAATTCTTGGCCACAGAAACTGTGAGGTAATACATATGTATTGTTTTAAATTCCTAACATTGTGATAATTTTTTACACAGCAATAGAAAATGAGTTGATATTCCAGTTTTTATTCAAATTTTGGTAGCACGCAAAGGTACTCAACAAAAAGGATAAAAATATTTTGAAAAACAAGGAATGAAAATTAAACTGAGGGATTAAAGGTATAAACTTTTTTAATGTTGAAAGAGCTCACAAGAAGATTTTAAAATGGAAGACCACACATCAAATAACTATGAGTTTTTTTTCCCCAATCAAAAAATTTTTGCACCCTGGTCATGGCAATTAACTCAAGAATTTAGCATATAATTTATACTGATCCCATTAGGATAATTTCTGGAACTTGAGGAGTTACTAGGAAGTATAGTTCTTTATCTGTAATACTAGGATAAGAATATATACATAATGGGACATTAGAGGATTGCACAAAGTAATATATGTAAGTCATTTGCATAGTAAATTTGGCAACTAGAAAGTCATTAATAATTTTGAGAGTAGTTTCTGTGGCATTCTAGTGGCAGAAATCACACTGCAGTTGACTAAAAAAGGAATAGGATCTGTGAAATATTTAGCATCAGTTCTACCTCCAAGAAGTTTGAATGAGGAGATGAAATGGCATTTAGAAGAGGACATAAGCTCAAAGAAGAAATGTGCATTTCATGTGTGTATTTTAGGCAATCTGAAGATGTTTCAAGGTTGAGACAGAATTCCAACAATTAAAGAAAAGAGAGAATTCAAAGAGAAGTTATCAAAAGGCTAGAAGGCATTGAGAGCAATTACCCTTGAATAGGACTGGCTAATTCTCTGAAACAGCAGAAGAGAGCATATGTGATGGTTGTGTTGACAAAAAGAAGCTCAGAGTTTTCATGTGATAGATTCTATTTTGACTATAAATTTGAGTGGGAAATGGTAGGAACTTAAGTAATGTGTTGGGGGTAGGGAAGTAGGAGTTTATTAAGGTCCATTAAAACGTCAGATGGGAAAGGAACACTGATAGCAAAGTAAGACTGGAAAGCCCAAATTTATGTTGGCCTTAAGCTGATTTCTTGGGAGCCTATCTTCATCTTTGATTTGCAGCCCACATATATAAATGAAGAAGTCAGACTATATTAGCAGTGTAGGCAAACACACTACCAAATAACTGATATTGACAGGAAGTTTTGGAGAGACTTGTAACTTGGATCCTGTCTAATGTATTCTTTAACAGATCTCATCCATTTAAACAATCATGGTAATATTCCAAGGAGCTGTCCATTAACAGTTTAATTTAACACGTATCTAAGCTTATGATGACCTTAAATCACAGATGTTAGATTCTAAAATCCTATAGAGATCTCCTAGGCCAACCATTACTTCTAAGATGAAAGCACTGGTACTGTACCCTTAAGCTAGATAAAGGAGGAGACTAGTTGAGAAACCCCGATCATTCAATCTTGATCAGTGTTTTTCCAACTATATTCTGACTTTCTTCTTTGTTTACTAAATCTTTTAAGTGCTTTTCTTCTTAGAGATAAAATCTCTAGTTAGTATACAATTAAACATATTGCTTTCAAATCTTAAAAAGTGTGTAGCGTCTTTTTACAACACAAAATGGAAATGGAAAGATAGATGAAAAGATATTTCAGTTTCTCTGAAATTGCATCAATTAATCAGATTAAATCTATTAAGGGGAAATTTTTTTCTGTTTAATAGTTAAATGATTTATTCAAGGTCAGATTTAAATCAGACCTGCAATTTTCCTCCCCTAGACTCTGTGTTGTGTTTCCTTACATATTAAGTGTTAACTTTAAATCAAAGCACTTCATGATACAATAAAGATTTTCTAGATAAATTAAAAGCATAATAAATCAGAGTTTATAGTTTTTGGGTTGTACAAACAGGTTTTAGTATAAATAAAATAAATTGACAAGTAAATTTTTATTTTTACTTAAGAAATACTTATTTACTTTTAAATTCCCATTGAGCACTTTGGAGATATACTTTTTCTAATCAATTGAGAGAAACAAGGCAAACCTTGGTTAATGAAGTTATTAGGAAAAATGCTCTAACTACTTACTGTAGGTGGGATATTTCCAATTTGTCATTTTTCCTCTATTAATTTCAGAAGTAATATGTTCATTTTAAACTGTAACATTAATTCCAAAAACAATGATGTACTTAGGCCTCATGAATTCTTGCCAGAGCAAAGATAAATGGTAGAAAAGTAACCTGGACTTCATAAGGAAGAATAGAGAACTTAAACAAAACTTGTATCTGCCTCTAGGTGCAAAAACAACTTCATATTTAGATTATTACATAGAGAAATATCTAATCTGCAATACTGTGATGTAAAACACCTTCTGGTTTACGAAACATGTTCAATTTCTTAAGAATAAGATAATTTCCTTCGAAGTGCATGCAAATTTTTTTACAAAGATATGCTTTTTAAAGAAATGTAGTTCCATTTTGAGAAATTAATAAAATATGTATTTTTGTTTTCATGATAGAATATTTTTTGAACAAAACAATATTGGTTCAAATTTTCGAGCTACTACAGAGATACATATTTGTTGTTATTATAGGAAACAACTTCTCCCCATATTTTCAGGGATACGGTCTGTATTAGATTTGCATCTCTAAATCATGTTTGTTGTGATGGTCATGCTGCCAACCTAACTACAGTTATGTGAATCTCAACATGGAAATAGTTTTTATATAGCACATTATTATATCTCTTATCTTTGTTAAATAGAAGACCGAAAATCAGTCATTATCACAGATTATAGAGTTAATATCTATTCACTTTCTTTAAATCCTTCCATCACAACACAGCCAAAATCATGCAGAATGTGGCAAACTCCCTGATATATCTGTAGTTAAATAAATAAAGATACACACATGATAAAAGTTGCAATACACAGAGTACTTACCCTCAGAGAATGCTAAATTGAAATTTATATTAAAAATAAATATGATAGGCAATAAAATTTCTGTGATTGACTGAGAGGCATTTCTCAAGAGTTATATGAATAAATTTGAACTCTGGAGTCAAAGCAATATTTTAGCACTGACTGATTTCCTATGATAAAATAGGTTTCCAGAGATTTAACTTGAGAATAAATGAAATTTCCAGCAGCTTCATTACTGCAATAAGACAACTTCTTAAAATTATAATCATGTTTGTGAATTTCAAGCAAAGCTCCAGTGCAAAATGCCTGAAGGTTATGATTATGTCTTTTTTAAAAGTACTTTTAAAGAATAAGTAAAATGTTGAAAGTTTGTGACCTAAATGTTTTGTTGTCATACTATGTATTTTAAAATAGAACATTCTGGGAAAGTCATCGAGTATGATCAGTGCAAAACTTTTAAATATGTATAAATTGGATCATTAATACTATCAAGCAGGCTCTAAGTGTGCAGTCAACAGCTGTAAGAAATGTAGTCACTGGTCTGCTATTACTGACTGGAAAAGTATAGGGTAACTAATGATGTCAAATGCATAGTACAGATTTGATAGTTATACAGCTATATGCAGTATTAACAAATGGCACTAAAATGATAAACTGAACCACAGAAAAGAGATTTCAAAGCAATTACTAATCAGGAAAAGATTCTAATAAATCAATCAGCATTAAGGTTGCTCTTCATCAGCTAGATTCATGGTATTGCAAATTATTTACATTTTTAAATGGCTCACCTGGCTTAGCAATGATATTCAAATAATTTCCATAATGTCGCCTGACAAGGACATCTTAGCAAATTGCTTATTTAACTCTGAGAGTTTAATGGAACAAGGAAAGAGAAGAGAAAAGAGAGAAGAAAGGGGAGAGAGAGAGAGACAGACAGCGACAGACAGAGACACAGAGACAGAGTAGAGGGAAAATAAACTCACTAAGCCAGTGAAAGTATAAAAGAAGATCAAAGTCAAATATAAAAGAATAAAATTTTAACAAGTATCTACAAAAACAGATTCATCCCATCAACAGAGTATATGTACATATGTAGAATTTTGTAATTTCTTTATGGTATAACTTATAGTATATCTGTAATATGTATCATTTTAGAATGAGCAATGATATTTTATGTCCTTTTTATAACTATAGTGAAAAACCATATAGTACCCAGGCCTATTTGTATGTTGCAATCTTTCTAATTAGCATAGATTTAAACCCCAAAGCAAAACAATAGATACTATAATATATCTTCAACATCACTTCCCAAAAAGGAAAAAAGAAAGTTTTCTTTATGTTCTAGAAGAGTCTCTAAGGTAGAAAGGAACTGTCTAGAGTTAGACAGGAAGTTCCACAGAGCATTCAGATTTTTCCCTGTGGTGGAATTTCATTACATTATAAACCTTGGCAGAAATTACTTTCTAAATTACTCTCTGTGCTAAACTGAACAGAGTGTGTGTAAGCAAAGAAAGAAAGGTACTTTAAACATAAAAGAACAAAGAAACGGAAAAGTTCTTAAGCAAATACATATCCATTGATGTTCAAAGTATCATTATCTGCTGTTGGCTTTTCAAGGTAAACAAAATACGATTCAATCCCACCCTTCAACGAGCTCACAGTCTAGTTGGACAGGGAGGACAGATAAGATATGAAACAAACATTTACCCATTCTATATAGATAGATAATCTTATTCATTCCCACTGCTTAATCTGTTATCTATATGGTTTGGCAAAAAGACTCCCTGAATATGATCTCCGTTCCCACATCTTTTCTGTGATTCGTACATGTTTTTACAATGTAAGTGAAAGTTCCATCCAAATTTTAAACTGATCTGTAAACTTACTATCTTCCACTGTCTTATACCATACTTGTCAAGCTACTTTTTTCCAATAAAAATAGCATAACCTTCTGGTTAACACTTCTTTTCCCTTTCATCCTCTCAATTTAATCAGTTCCCAAGACCACTTATGAAATATTCCTCAAATTCTCTCCATTTGCGTTTCCTGGGCTCCCAGCATTATCTTTGTCCTGCAAAATTTTAAGAATTTCAGCTGAGCACAGTGGCGCATGCCTGTAATTCCAGCTATTCGAGAGTAAGGCAGGAGAACAGTGAGTTTGAGCCCAGCTTGGGCAATTTAGTAATTTTGTGAGACCTTGTCTCAAAATTTAAAAAGGGAGGGTGAGTTACCTGATTGTGAAGGCCCTAGGTTCAATCCCCAATACTGAAAATGAAAAATAAATTTCTCCAACTGATCTCAGATCACTCCAGGATCTCTACATGGCAATCTATCTTAATTCCTAGCAGTTGTCTTAACACAAATTTGATCACAAGGTCTTGTCATTATTTGCATATCTAAACATAGATAGCCTCCTCAACCATTTCTTCTTCTGGCAAATGTCTATTTATCCTTCAACACACTAGTCAAATGTCACTTCCTCCATGGAGTTATAATATAACTAGTTATATTTCCTATGTGCCGTCACAGAATAATTACGTATACATCTCTATTATAATCATGATGAAATGGTCATGTTATTCTTTCTTTGCCTGTGTTATAAATCGTTTTTCAATTTTAGCTAGAACAAACTTGGCAAGAGCAGTGATACTGATAAAGAAAGTTTGTTACCACAGTACAAATCAGGAAGATTCCAGTAACACGATTCAGTCTTACAGATAAGTACAAATCAGTAGACTACGAAAGAAGGAAGGATATTCCATGCAGAAAGACAAACACATACAAAAACTTATGTTCAGGGGTCTATAAGTATTTGCTACTGGTAACGAAAATATGTTTATATAGGCTAAGGGAAATGGGAATTGAACTTGAGTTTTAAAATGATCAAAAGATGTTGCCAAGGTATCAGAGCAATTGAGCTCATTTACTAGGATATAAGACTTTTTTCAACTCTACTTAGTAATTCAAGCAAAGAATATAGATTTTTGATAATGATCTGGGTTTGGATTCCCTGGACATGTTTGTCATAAACAGTCAAATACAAAGAAAATTCAGATTTTAGTGAGAGACTGACTCACATAACTAGTTCTTGGTTCCAGACCATGTAAAAGAACCATGTTCCAAGGAACACAATTGTTCTCAAAAATCACATATACCGGGACTGACCAATTCAAAGTTTTTACACATGCACCCAATAGAATTTAACAAACATTTACTATTTGACAAATAGCTTGGGCTGCAGTGAGGGGGAAAAAGAGGACAAAAAGTGTTGGAATTTAAGTTTTCAGTGGTAAAGAAGTTTTGGAAAATACAAAAGACAATACTATGGCAAAGGATGACAAGAGTAATGGAGGTCTAGATTCCTTGAGTTTAGGAGAAGAAACTCTGAGAAAAATATATTCCATAAATATACAAATCACAAAAATGACAGGTCATTAATCAAGATGTCAATACTTGAATGGGGGGGCAGATGCAAAAATTTTGTTGAACAGGAGGTTGCTAGATGAGATAAAAATAGAGGAAAGTACAGTCAGATGCAAAGGCTGCTAAAGTAGTAATTTTTACTTGAAAGTAGAAACTGCTAAGCAGCAGCTTTTGAGAAAAGAGAATACATACTTTCTTCTGTGGGATGTATATTAAATAAAAACAAGAGTTTAGATAAGACAATGGTAGAAAATGGGTTGTGGGACCACTAAGAATATAGAGGACTTTGTTTATGGAGGAGTAAGGGTGTCATATGCCCAGTGTAAAAGTCACAGAGCTTGACAATGAAAAGATGGTTCAGAAAACAGAAAGCACAGAAAAGTATGGATCATAAGGAAAAAGGTGACAAATGACTTGAGGAACTCACATTGTGAAAATAATCTAAGAACAGATATTGTCAAATCAACTGCTACAAAAAAATACAGTGCAGCAGATGAGGGCAGATTCTAGAGACTGACTTCCTCAGGTAGAATTCTAATTCTACCACTTACAGACTCTGTGACTTTGTAAATTATAGTCAGTATTTTTTTTGCAGAGCTTGCATGTATCAATTCTTGAATATATGTTAATAATAATTGCTGAAGTCCAGGGAAATCAGAGGTCTGATCCGAAGTTGCTAAAGTTAGTTGAAAGAATAGGTTCCCCATGGAAGTAGAGATCAGTGTATTAAGAAACTTGCAGCCTAAGGTCTGATACATTGAAATCAATAAAAAAAGATTGAGTGATCAGGGGCCTTGTGGCCAGCATGGGAACAGGTAATCAGTGTTCCAGTTCTTAGGACAACAGATTTCAAACTTTAATGTCCATTATAGTCATTTGGTAGGGCTGTTTAAAAAGATTGCTGGGTCTTACCCATCCTAATTTCTAATTCAGTAGATGTAGGGTGAGCCTTGAGAATACTCATGTATGTCAAGATCTCAAGTAAAACTAATGCTGGTCCAATAGAAAGAATTACAAACTCAGGTTATAAATACAGGTGCATTCCTGGCAATCACAAGTCAGTACAAAAAAAGTTTGTTTTGAACGAAAAAGAAATGGTCAAGTAAATAGTACATGGAGAAATGCATGTGGCCTCTAAATGTCAGAGAAGGCATTACAAAAGAGGAGAAACTTTCTGATGATGTTGGGAAGATCCTAGTGCTAGAGGGAGAAATCTTAAGACAGAAACACAAATGAAAACCTAAGTTCAAGTGGTTAACAAAATGTATATATGTTGGTAGAAGGTAGGTAGCCTGCCTAAAATAGGTAATTATTTTACACACACACACACAGAGGCGCACACACACACTTTTTGGGCAGAAGACAAGGTCAAAATTTTGATGTACCTAATCAATGTGAAGAATCAATAGATAAGAACCTAGCTCTGTGTTTATTTATCCCACCACTTGACTCTGAACTTGGGAGACTGAGATAGGTAGGGCATTGAGATAGGATGGAAAACTGTGTCAAAAGAAAAATTATGCATATTTTTGGCAACATCTAAAATATTATCATTAAAAGTTTGTGGTGGGTTAGGCTACTGGTAGGATTAATGTTTAAAACATGGGTTCAGGCTTTTTTAAAATATACAGTATAATTGTAATTTCTACAGTCTCATTTTTCTCTAAAAAAGTATTTGTCTCACACTGTTGCTCCATAAATTAAATTAGCAAATGCAATCAATCAGAATTCGGCATGTTACTAAAAAATAAGCTGTTTTAGTTAATACGTACTACTGGAACACATCTATCAATCCAGACCTACCAGACAACAGATTTTTTTCCCTCTTGTCATGACTCCAACCTAAGTATGTTATTTCTTGAAGATTTACTAAACTTGAATTGTCTAAAAAAAGACATCTACATAGTCATCCCATAGGACGAAGATGGGAGACAGCTGAAAATTCTGGCTCTCTAGTGCAAAAATCATTTAAATCTTAAATCTTGATTAAAATGTGCATGATTTATATCTAAAAGTCAGAAGAAATGTTAGGTAAAGTTGTGTCAGAGCAAAGAATTTTATAAAGCGGCAGGACCAAAAAGATGCAATGAAGTTCTCTTTTCCATTCTGTCATTGGAGGGATCTATACAGGTAGTTTACTTTTAGTGTCAGTTGCGTACACAAATTAAAGGAGTATGTTCCTTCTTGGACTAAAAATCTAGCAGTGTTAGATTAGGTTCATGGCAGACACCATAATTGATTTTGGTTGTATCTTTGTCACAGCAAATGAAACAACATAAATTAAGCTTCTTTTGCAACTTTTTAAAAGATGTAATCTATGTAGTTCATTCTGGCTTTCAACTCACTATGTAGCCCAGGCTGGCCTCAAATTCAAGGCAATCCTCTTACCTCAGCCTCCCGAGTGCTGGGATTAGAGGTGTGTGTCACCTCACCCTACAAACAACTGTTATTGACACTTTATAAAATGAAGGGTTTTTTTCTTTTGAAGAAAGCTAAAGGAAAGAAAATAGTTCACCATTATTCTAGATCCAAATGCATGAATAGACTACTGATTGTAGACACAAGAGGAAAATGACACATCTATGTCTGTGTTCCTTCAGAAATCCTGGTGTACATTATGACTTTTTGTGTCATTTATCATCTAAACTACTCACTTACTTCAGATAATCTACAAATAATTATATTCTTAAGTTGTTCAACCTAACAGAATGTAACATTCTACAAGCATTGAGATTTAGAATTTAGTGAAAATGAGATGACAAAATATAAGGTATATTAATTTCCACTTACTTTGCATTATGAGGGCCACGTGTAAACAAATATGGTCTAAAACATATATAATAAATATACTAAATGTGAAATGAGTAAGGTAGGATTTCTTTGCTCTGCATGGACAGGTCAAACAGAAACTAATTACAACTAAATTACATACAACTAGATATTCACAACATTCATTTCAAGTGCATGACAAAATCTCAGTCTTCTGGAGTTACTAAACTGGGATATGAACTAGGTATTAATTCCATACATCATCCTAGCCATGAATGATTATTTATAAAAAAGAAGAGAGACAGAAAAAATACTCGAGGGATAATATAGTGGTATGGAGCCTCTGAAATTCTAACTTAACTATTGGGATGCAATGGTCGGGAAAGAGTTAAACGCTAACAAAAATTGGAAATGCAAATTCTATTTACCAACTACACAACTCAATACTACCTTAGACACACTGTCTACTTGATTTCAAATAATTTTCATTAATATCGATTTACCTATGGATTTTATATATAAAATGACAAGCTGAGAAAGACAACAAACTGAGAGGCACAGTTGGTAAAGTATGTTAAAATTTCAATCATTAAATTGGTTTTGTGACTGTAAATTTTAAAATGTATTACATGCATAATTTTACATGAATTGTCTAATATGTACACTATAGTTAACAGGTACTTTCATAAGCGATATATAATCTTGTCTTTTAATTTTTTCAAATGGTATTTTATAAAAAGTTTTATTCATCTTGATTAAAAAATAGACATTTCTTTCAAATTTCTGTATTACTTTGAATATTTCTATTACTTAATGATTAAATTTTTAAGCCAAAATAGCCTAGAAAATATACAAGAGTAAGTTAATATTCCTGGGGAAACTTGAAGCATAACCTAAAATGGTTCTAAAATCTAAATGGCTTAAATGATAGAAATTTCATGTTAACTTACAATCTTTTAAGTTCTGCCATCATCCAGTGATAGACTTGTGTTAAAGGGAAAGTATTTTACATTGTTATAAAAAGAAAGAATCTAAAACATGGGTTTGTCTATCCCAATCACATAGAGAAACATGGATCTGGGGTTTAAACTGTTGGGATACTGCATCCCCAAAAGGGTCTTTCTCTACTGACATTCTACAAAGTTCTTTTAGAAGCTTAATTTGTGCCACTTAGAAATATAGTTTTGTTTCACTTTCTAGATGGATAGGCATAAACTATTTTATTGTGATTTTTTATAATTAAAGAGGAACATATACTCAAAAGGGATACTTATGTAGAACATAAGTTCACCATTGTCTCTTCAACCCTGTCCCTCCTAAACCCATTTTGGTTCTTCTAGGTTGCATAATCTTGATTCGTCTTTCTAAACCAATGAATCTATTTACATCTGTGCCTTCCAACCTTCCCTTAAACCTAGACAATTCTTAAATAAAACTACCCTCAAGACTCCTTTCCTAACTGCTAGAAGTTAAGCATACAATAGCATTTGATAGCTTCTCCATAAACTATACAGTGAACTGAAAGCCCTATGATATAAAAGAATTGTATTTTTGGTACCTGGAATTAAACTTGGGACATGTGTTTGCCAGGCAGGCGCTGTGATGCTGAGCTCTAAAAGAATTATTTTAGTGGCTGATTAGCCCCTCAGTATCTAGGCTGGAGCAGTTAATGGGTAAATATTTGTTGAATGAAGAGACAAAATATTCTGAAGAGTTAAAAGTAGATGCTAATAAAATCTAAAATCTATTTTTAAAATTGTAACATACTGATAGCAGAAATTCTTATTTTTAGGTGTTATTTCAACAGAAAGCATAATAGTGGATGCGTTACACTTACAGAATCTTTAAAATAAAATCTGGCTTTTCTGGTGCTTTATCACTGTTAATTATTTTATAGACATAATTTTTAAGAAAAAATAAAAATTCAAGGTAATCTATTTATGCAGTTATTCACAAAGAAAACAGCATGGGTTTTGAGGTTGAAAAGTACCTTTGTTCATGCAGAAGTTACAAAACATCTCACCTTAAAATTGGTCAAAAACGTCATTTTGGTACCAATACATTCCCACTTTTATTTCAACTGCATTTGACATTTTATAAAGCACTTAAACTACCTTGCATGAAAACTAAAGATAACCCCAGTAAGAAAGGACTTAAATTATCAAATCCATATTGTAGAGGAGAAAATGAGCTCAGCGAGTGCTTAGATGGTAATATGCCCAACTTCAAATCCTATCTTCCAATGCCCAGTGCTGCATTATTTTGTTATATACTCTGGTGCATTACACTAAAAGTGCCTTAAATGTAGAAATTGTCTCAACTGTAGAAACATAAGCATTTTCAAAAACTGCCACACTGTATATACTATTCAAAACTGCTTAATAACATGATAATACACTTACAGGGAAAGTGAAAAGCTGGGGACACAACCCTCGAATCTTCATCAGTGACTTTTTTTAAAGCAGGTTTAAATGTTAAACGGTTAAGAAATACATATTATGATATTCTACTTGGCAGAAAGACCTGAACTTTGCTTCAGGAAGTGTCAGAAGGGCTAGGTTCACTTACTACGAAGTCCTGGAAGGAGGGCTATCTGAAAATAGATGCAAAGTTGGAGACATCAGATATGGATGTGTGGCTCTTAACACAAGCAAAATGGAGGAAGCCAGCAAATGTCTAACAGGCATATACATGTACATCCTGTATGTTCCTACACAGCCTTGTTTAATTTGGTGTTTTCTGTTTTCATCTGTAGCTTATCATGAAGAAACCACACATACATGAAGTTGGGTCTTCAAGTGTTACAGAAAACAAGTTGTGCTGTGGTCCTGTTTGTCTTTGTACTCCCTACAATGCAAAGATCCAATATATGACTTTCGAAGATTTTAACAGTCCAACATTAGTGTTTAAGGAAACAAACTTTTGTAAATGGAATGCCAAACATTTTCCCTCCAAGAAGTAGACTACCAATGGAATGAAGCTATATAAGTAAACATGATGTGTCTCTATTTTACAGATAAGAAAGTTCAGGTTTTTAAAAGATCTTGCAGCTAATAAAACAGAGGAATCAGGTTTAACAGTATTTAGTTTCAGATCAATGCATATTCATCAGAAAACGTTAAGTGTAAATATAATTTAGGTGCATTTTACATTAGAAAATTCCACACTTAGGGAAGGCTTGAGACAGCAATGCTGCCATGTTCTCCTGCACCTATTTTCTAAGAATTGTGACCATGTGAATCGTAATGCTCTTTAACAGTACTCCCTCCACTAAATTTGAATACATTAATGACAAGATACATGGATGCTTTAAGTTTCTGGAGACTTCTGAACAGCTAAATTTCAGATTTTTTTTTAAATGGAAAATTTAATGACTTTAAGATAAAACTAAAAGCATAGTGAATCACATTATCAGTTCATTAACTGGAAATAAGGAATAATCTAATTGGTTGGTTAGGGTTATAAAATTTAAGTCATGGAAGCAAGAAATTTAACAGCTAAGAAGAGAAGGTTGAGGAAAAAGGGAGAGATAAACAACTAAGAAGCTACGTGATAGCTACAGCAGTAAGGTTTAGAGACAGCAATAGAGGTAACAAGCAAGAAATAGTAAGACATGACAGTAGAGAAAACTGTGAGCTGTAAGATCAAAAAATAAAAACAAAAATCTGTACCAGGGAATGGCCCTAAATGCCTACTACTGCACAACTTACTCTGTATTTATGACACAGCTCTGACTTGGATACCAGTCATCACTCAGTAATGTTTAGGTCTTCCAAGTATCTAGACTGGTATTCAACTGGAATGAGGAAAGGCACTGAGTGTTAAAACAAACACTTTACCAAAATGACTCAAGGGCATCATTTTATGATACCACACAACAGAGGATTCAGGGCTTAAGTATTAATTTGTAGTCATTCCTGTTAGACGAAGTTTGATGCTTAGATATAAGTAAAAAAAATCAAACTGATTCCAATTATTAACTGTTTCCCTATCAACTTGTACAACAGCTTAAGTTTATGAATTCTAACAGCAGGTGTTTATTGCTTGACTCAGTATATAACACATTGGAAGACTGGGCTAGAAACTCATAAATATAAATCCTAATTATTTAATTCACTATGAGAATGCTGATAAAAACTATTTGTTACCTCATTAGAACTGTTTATTATTTTTTGTCTTTTTGAGACAGTCTCTTTATGTAGTTCAGTCTCTTAATGTAGGTGAGTTCACTCTGTTACCCAGGGTGGTCTCCAACTCTCAAGGCTCCGCCTGCCTCAGCCTCCCGTGTTAGGATTTCAAAACTGTTTATCTTTCAAACTATGAGGTTAAAGCTAGTCATTTTGAGTACAAGTATCTTTATTAACAACATGTATCTGAGTTACTTAAAATTATCAATGAAATGTCTTTCACTTAAGGAAAAAAAAATCCGCAGAACTAAAATTTACGTTCTACTACAGTGACTTCTCCAATTCTTACCTGATCTTATCAAAATACAGATTCAACAGGTCAGAAATGGTGTCAGTCTGAAAATCTAGCAAGTTCCCAGGTGGTACTCATTGCTGTCTGGAGATGACATTTTGAGTAGCAAAATTGCAGAAGTTGGAAGACATACTGAAAAGCAAGGCCAATCCAGGTATTATCAGGGTCTATGAATGGGAATAAAAATGGGGAAAATATGCCACAAAGTTCTATGATGAAATATTGCACATCTGAGATATTTATTAATTGGGGGAATGAGAAATGGTGCAAGAAACACGAAAAGTGTTAAAGTTGGTAACCACAGCTGACTGCTAAGAGATATGTTATATTCTACTAAAATGTTAGCATTTCTGTACTCAAAAATTCTGCACAACCCTTGCACCAGGTTAACAGATGCCAAATGCTGTTTCTGTCCACTGACATGGTAGTGAGGAACAGAGAAAGGTAAGAATGGAAGAAAGGGAAGAAGTTGCAAGAATGGTGGCTATGTGAAGCAAGTAAGTGTAAGCTAAAGAATCTGGACAACAAAACACCAAGTATTAGAGTAGTTGCAGTATTTTTTGTCAACCAGACACAGAAGAATTTAGACTACTGAAAATAGTAAGACTCTCCCTCACCCAAAAGCAACCACAGAATAATAAAATACTAAATTTAGGGTAGTGACTACTTCTGAAGAAAAATGAGGCAAGGACTAACATACAGGACTTTAGTTCAGTGTGTAATGAAGTCAAACATAAAAATTACATTTAAGATGTTGAAAATAACAGGTGGTGATAACAGCTCTGTATAAGCAAGTTGGTATTTATTTTCCCCTATTTTTCTACATACTTGAAGACTGTAACATACTTTCAAGGTCCCCAACCTCTTCTGCAAGGACTGGTTTCATGGAAGGCAATTTTTCCAGATGAGGGCTGGGGTGGGGGATGGTTTGGGGATGATTAAAGGTGCAAGCAACTTAGACTCCTCACATGTACAGTGCATGGTACGATTTGTGCTCCTGGAGACAAATGCCAGTGCTGATCTGAAGGAGGCAGAGGTCAGGTACTAACGCAGGTGATGAGCAGCTGTAAATACAGGTGAAGCTTCCCTTGCTCACCTACTGCTTGTCTTTTGACTATGTGGCCTGGTTCTTAGCAGGCCACGGAAAAATACTGGTCCATGGTCCAGATGTTGGGGACCCCTGCTCTTAAGTTTAAAATTTATACTATTTGCAAAATCTAAAACAAAGAATTTAATGAAAATATAAACTATAAACTTAAGATTTCTGATAACCAATGAACATATT
>RJWT010005982.1:0-29970 GCA_004365215.1 Cuniculus paca | reverse complement strand
CCACTAACCCAGGTGTTGTCCTTGACAGAGACCTGTTATCGCCCATGGGGACTGTGACGTATAGCCATATTGCATATAGAAATGAAATTCTAGGTGTAGCAGAGGAAGTCATGTGATGATGTTTCCAGGCTGAGGTCACAGTGACTGATGGCAGCACAGGGCAGATGCTTCCTGGTGTGGTGGTGGTTGTTTATTCCTTGGTCCTCTGTGATCGTTTTGTTTCTGTTGTTGGGGTAGGAGACCCAGAGGATGAGAAAAGCAATTCCTTTACAGCAGTAACCAACAAACAGAGAGAGCTGTTTTTTAAAAATAACTTTTTTGAAAAACATTGCTGGAGATGAATAGGTCAAGGTTGTTATGATGATCTCCTGTGGCATAAAATAAAAGGCACTTGCTTGCTATAGTCACCATGACAACATCCGGTCCACAGACACACAGCCACCTGCAATTACTTTCTATTAAGAATAAAGGTTTCTGTTGCAAAGCCCCTGATCTGACATGGCCACTTTATTCAGAGATCAAAGACCTGATCTGTTTTGCTAATGCATGTTCAAAGGCACTACATCCTGGATAATTACCTTTTAATTCTTGTGGAAGTTTGCATCAAATTTCATGTAGGATAACTCAAAATACAATTATTAAAAACTAACGACTTTAGGTCAGAATTACTCAGATCTGCCTCTCCATTTCTGTCATCCAGTTCTCTTGCCTTTCACCAACTCAGCCTTGAGCTAAGAGGTAAGAAAGGAGTTACCAGGGATCAGGCTGTGCCCTAGGATTGTGGCAAACTGGTACAGGAAAGATGATTGCTTAGCAGAGAGAGCTGCTTTTGTGTTCCTCAAACACACGCAAACTTCCTGATTCCAGGAATAGCAGGCTAGAGTTCAAAGTCTTCATAGGGTCACACCCAGACTAGGGAGAGGTCTCTACCCCAGCATCAGTCCTAACCCTGGATGTTTGGTGCAGCCTTGGTGAGTTTAGGTTTGTTGTTGAGACATTTCTTGTGGAACTCAGGATTCCTTCTTTGACACATGCCCTTAGAGGCAAATGTTCAGTTTCTTAAGAAGCCTTTAATTTTATTCTGTGTGCAAAATACCCTGAGAAAATGTTTGTAAGAAAATGTTTATAAGCCCACTGCTCTCTCTCCATTAAAGAACCATTTCCAGGCAACACTGATGCAGCCAAGCTGTGACCACGTCTACATGCGAGCTAAGAACTTCCCTAAGGGTGGCTTGAGTGGGCCGCGAAGAGTTAGCTGTGGTTGGGGGGCTTCCCATTTGTGTTCCCTGGTCCTTGAAACAACTCCAGAGCTTCAACACTACCCAACCTGCGCACACTAAAAATTCAGTAAAAGTCCTTTTAAGTCTCAATCAAGTCTAGATGCTATACAGTAAAATAAGTAAAACAGAATGTTCACGAAGGGCCACAAGAGTCCAGGTCTTATGGGAGATATTTTATATTTTCCCCTTCAACACTCAGAAATACCCTGGAGTATTTCAATATGTCTTTCGGCATCTCTTTCAACAATGTCCCAATTCTACCACACGGGTCACTGTGAGGGGACACAGAGTAGGTTAAGGCCAGGTCTTCCGTGGGAGCTTTGCCTCCAAGTAGTAAGCAGGTCTAAGAAGGCCTCACCGGTATGTTCCTGATGCGTGCTTCCTCCTGTGTGCATGGCCAACGGGAACAGGGTTCAGACCATTTTTCAGAGAGGTTAAATGTGGATGAATTTCAGGGGAAAGGAATAGAAACAGAATGTTCTAAGCTTCCTGTGATGGGCCTAGGGGAGCTGTGAAGACTCATGATGGACAGAGATTGCTTAGGCTCAGGTGAAAAAATAGCTAACGTGTGTGTGAGAACAAAAAGAGCATTACTAGTACCACCAGTTTTCTTGTTCCTACTTAGTGCCGGCTGTCAGTGGCTGTGACCTGTGGTAGGACACGTGTGTATATGTATGCGCCTGTGTGTCTGTGTGTTCCAGACTCTGAAGGGAAGAGGACGTGTGAATGGATACTATCATCCCTGCGTAATCACCACGTTAGCTGATCCACCTAACAAAATCAGCCACTATTTTTTACCTTCCTCCTACAAATGGCTCCTCCTGTGAGTTTAGATAACACAGAAAGAGGAGAAGGAGGTGGCATTGCATGTGCCACTAAAGCAGACTGTCATCCTGGCCTGTGACAGTTAGACAGGTGCTCTGCGGGGTGGTCTCATGATCTGCCACTCAGTGTTTTTGAGTTTTTTTTTTAACATTTAACTAGTTCCACGTGAGGCTGTAGCTCTGACAGACTCCACCAGATGTTGTGTTAAAGCCCGTTCTGATGCAGAGCAGCATAAATAAGTCTGCACTTAGAGGCTCTGCCAGCCTCGAGGAGGATTTCTCTCTGGCTCCCTTTCTTCCCCAGGTTCTCAGAGCTCCGTGTCGCCTCCTAGCTACTGCCTGCTGGGAGGAGGCCTCCTCTGAGTGGTGTCTGCGGCTACAGAAGAAGGCAAGGGGGAGGGAAGGGAGATGTGCCCAGCGCTGCTGCCTGGTGACACGCAGGGGCGCAGTGCTGAGACAAGTGATAAAAGGAGTAGCGGCCGCAGGGTGGGCAGATGGCTGCGGTGCCAGTGGAGCCGGCCCCGGCCCCGACAGTAAGCGATGATCAGGCTGCCCCACAGGACACTGCAGAAGATATTCCTCAGAAAGGTAAGGAGAGCATGCAGCTGGAATAGGGGCTCCTGGGGCATGGGGTGATCTTTAGTCACTGCTGGGAATCACCATTGTAACACAAGCGCTTGGTCAGGGAGGACGAAGAAAAAGATAAGAAGTTGTTCTCTAGGGTAGAGTGAAATTTTCCGTATCAGTAGTTTGCACGTCACAGGTGAGTGTGAGGAGCAGCCAGCCTCCCTGATTAAACTTCTCTCTGGTTTTTAATTTCTCTTGTTTCTGAGGTTGTGTCAGAGCCCAGGCAGATTTAATGTTATCCTCAAGTGTATTTTCACAACTGAAGCCCAAGAGTACTAGCTGTTTTTCTGTAATTTTAGAAGCAACGGAAGGAAAAGATGACAGAAGTGATATTATTAAACTGTCACTAACTGATAAAGTTTTAGGTGAGGAGAATCAATTAATCAAGATCTAGCAGTTTACTGTTAAAAAATCTTTTTTTGCTTTTTAAAAAAAATTTATTAGTGATGTAAAATATGTGACATAAAATGTACCATTTTTGCCATTTCTATGTGTGCAATTCAGTGTCACTAAGCACATCGCCATGGCTGTGTGGCCATCGCTACCATCACCCCTTAGAATCTCATCGCCCCAGAATGAAGCTCTGTACCCATAAACACTAACTTGCTATTGCTAACTAACACTTGCTATACCCTGTATCCCCCAAATTTGACCGTTTTAGGTTAAATAACCCAAACACATTTATAGCAAGCTGTAGTAAATGTGCATCTGATTACAGTCCTAACCAGGTGGTGATGAATAGCCCCTATAGTCTATTTGTTGGCCATGTCAGAGAAAGTATATCTAACTTTACTGTATTTGCATGCCTCTGTTCAAAAAGGTAAAATATCAAATATACTTTTAAAAAATCACCAAAGCACTCATGGTGATATGATTTATGAGTCTTAACATGTTTTTGAGGAAATCTATGAGTTTCTATGTCCACATAGTTTTTTAGTGGGACAAGAAATGCTCTGATCCTCCCGTGTTGATACATAGTTCTAAGTGAGTATATGTTTAGTTATGTGCAGATTTGTGGTGCAGTCTTCCATTTGTAGATCTTTGTCTATGAAAGTAAGTTTTAAGGTAAATTTGTATTTTATTTTGAAAATGCTTCTAAAGGGCTGGGGATCTAGCTCAGTGGTCTAAGCACCTGCCCGGCAAGCGCAAGGCTGTGAGTTCAATCCCTGGGGCTGCAAAAAAAAAAAAAAGAAAATGCTTCTAAAATAATATTTTTATTATATAAGGTGAATGAAAGTTTTTCCATCTACTTTTGGTATAAAGAAAACCAAAGAATAGGGGCAATCAAAATACACATTGAATAAATTTTTAAGAATGCATTACAGTAGAAGACACATTACCATTAAACCTTTCTCAAAATCCTCCCCGCCCCATTCATGAGATATGACAAAAAAACGTGCCGAATGCAGGTGCCGAGAGCTGTCCACCAGAAAGGCAGGCTCATAAAAACGTTAGTGTGTCCTCATCCGTCTTGTGTACTGGATCTGGTACTGTATGTCTTCTGGCTGTTTTCCAAAGTCAAAGTGATCATGAAATCTAAGTATTTTGAAACGATTCAGGATGTCAGTTCATCTGTGACAGCATAACTAAAGACACTTGTGAAAGAGGATTTTCAGAACTGCTTCAGAAGGTGGCAAGAGAAAAGGGATACATGTGTTCTCATTGAAGGGGAATATTTGAGAAACATTAATGACAGCATGTCTTTGACTGTAATAAAAACATTTACCATAGTTTTTTATTGCACTGCCACTGTGGGAAACGTGCTGCACAGGCTCAGCCCCATGTCCGGGCCCCTCCCTAGCTCAGTCCCCAGCCAGGCCCTCATGGGCAGCTTCACATGTGGGTTTTGCTGAATTTAATGAACATTACATCTATGCGATTATTTCTTTATTGACACTCCGTCCTTTCCCCAAAGATGTTAATAAAGTTAAACATAGTGTAAGACTAAAAAAACAGTGCCTGGGTTGAGGTGAAGGACCTGCAGTAGATTAGTGAACCCAAAGCCAGTTGAAGCTGGTACTTCCCACAGTGTGGACACAGACAGCGCAGGATAAAAGAACAAAAACCAAGCAAGCAGCCAGCAGCCGCCCCAGTTGAGGTGCACAAATCAGTTTTTATGTCCTCGCCCCGGGAGAACACTCCAGGGGCTTCGCAGAGCGAACGACGGCCTTAGCTGAAGCCCTCTGCTAAGGGCAGGGTATTTCTCAGTGACTTTTTTTTCTTTTGTATTTTAGGCTGAGGGAATAAAGCAAAAATACAAAGCAGGAAAAGATTTCTCTCAGGAGTCAGCCTTGTGCAGTCCAGACAAATGGTGCCTTGGGGCCTGACATCACAGGGACCCACTAGACCCTCTGCAACCGTGATCCTACCTCAGACAGCGCACAACAGCATTAGCGATGGGAGTCAGGAATGTTGATGGAATGAAGTGACCTTGTGTTCTGGTTCTGTGTATGACAAGTACAAGAACACAGATTTTCTGGGTTGGCAGTTACAAGGAGGGTTTATAAAATTTGACAAATGGAAGATCTGTTAGAAATCATCTGGTCCATTCTCTCCATTTTACAGATGGGGAGACTGAGGCCCTGGGAGGTTGCTGTGCCCTCCCCAGTGTGCATAGCCTGGGGTGGAGTAGGGATGGAGCCTGGTCCTGGACACCCATTTTTGTACTCTCTCCTTCACAGCAGAATGGTCAAATGTGTCAAGGGGAGGGCTTGGCCCAGCAGCCTGGACCTGGGAAGAGACCCTGATCATCTCTATGGACCAGGGCTCTGACGTGGGGCCTTGCTGATCAGAGGGTGGCTTCTCCCTGAGTCAACTTGTTCCCACAAGCATAGGATTTAGCCCTTCCTAAGCAAGCCAGCCCTCACACTATGGGCACCCATCACCCCAAGCCGGGTCCCTGACAGCTGGGGAGGCCTCTGCGTAGTGGAGTCTGCAGGCACCATGCAGACCAACCAGCCCTGCATCTGCCTGCTTGGCTCACAGCTCCTCCTCGTGGGCCACACAGAAGGCTCCTCCATGTTCTCTCCTCGTACTCTCTCCCCAACTCCCCAGTGACCCTGCATGGCACACAGCAATGTGTCCCCTCCTCTGGACCTGTGAGCAGTCCTCACCTGATCTGTCAGCCTGCCATTCCCAAGTAATCACTAAACCTGTATTTTTAAACACTAGAAGTTAAAAAAAAAAAAAACTTGTGGTTTTGTTATCCTGATTCTCCCAACACCTGTGTTGTGGGAAACGCAGAGACAGGGAAGCCAGAATCCCTGCCGGTGGGAGCTTGTTGTTGGTATCCTGCCCCAAACAGGAGGAGCTGCTGTGCATCTCCTCTGTGCTTCTGAGGAGGTTGGGGTCTCATCTCAGTTGCTCGGACTCTGGGGCACGTTGACAAGGGGGAAAACAGAAGAAAGAATTCCAGACAGAATCAAGCATGAGCACAGGCACTTTCTAGAACTGTGGGCCCCATCTTTCCTGTGTTGGTAGGTGTCTGGGGGAAGATCCGTTCCACAGCTGCAGATAAGTTGGCATTTTCATTTGAAGGATACCAAAGGTTTTGCCCATTCCTATTAACCCTAGACAGCTCCCGGCACCCATTCATCTTTACCCTCTGATAGTTGAATATGTTTCCCTGGTCTCAGATATTAACAACCGTGTCATACCAACAGTACAAGGGTTTCATTATTATGATACACCACATTAACACCGTCTAAATAGGAGTCACACTGTATCTTGCTGAGGCGATGGTTTTCATAAGGACAGTAGTAAATCTGTCTCCCTATGACTGGAGTTTTACACTGTTGTGTGATTTATTATTGAACTCATCTGAGTTTGCTTTTACAACAAGGTGTAATATTAGAGACGACTGTGGAAGGATGTATAATTAGGTCAACGGAGAGATGTTGACTTTTATCGAAGACAGGACATTTGCATTGAACATAAGATGAGAAAAAAAACCCAACAGCATCAGACACATTTTATGAGGTATATTACTGAATATTTACCAGAGATTGCTTTTCTGAATTTACAACTAGAATTTTATTTGTGAGGGGTTTAGTGCAAAGTAGACAGAGCCAATTAAGACCAGCACTGTGACTAGGGCTGGCATCTCTATTCCATTCCAGCAATATTTGTTTATTGAGTCTTGTTTATTTGCTTGACTTTGAGACAGGGTTTCACTAAGCAGTTCAGGATGGCTTTGAACTCATTCTGTAGCCCAGGTTGGCCTCAAACTCATGGCAATCAATACTCCTGCCTGAGCCTCTCAGGTGCTGGAATTGCAGGCGTGTGCCACCATACTTGGCTATTGAGTCTTGATTTGTGCTAGCTGAGCCACAGGTGCAGTCATTAGAGGAAAGATGGACCCTTCTGATAGCTCACACCTAGCAGAACAGCCAGCTGTTTGCCCTCTGTCAATGAGGCACTGCCTGCAGAATCAGGGCAGGAAGAGTTTGACTTATTGCCAGTTACAGAGAAGTGGTACCTTGCTTCCACCTTCTGAGTGACCAAGCCACAGAACAAGGTGCTCACACTTTGCAAAAGTGGTAGAGCATCATAGCAAGCAGGGCCTGGTACAGAGGTGGGGACCAAAGTGTGTGTCCACTCCGCAGAATGAAGAAGGCTTAAGAACTGGTCAGGCATCAGGACAATCTATTATCCCTAAGAGTGTCATTTTTCTGGTCCAGATTCTGCCAAGAAATGAACGACAAACATGAAACTACCCAAGAGATAGAAGGCGAACGGTGGGGTAATCATACAAGATCTTATGGGGAGGGCAGTAGGGGGCATGAGTTGTGAAGCCTGCTTTAGCCTCAAGAGAAGCCAGCTATCTCTGATCATCCCACTCTTTCTGCTTTAAAAATAGAAGGGTTCCTATAAATGATCTCTAATACTAAGAATTGTCATCTTCTGTAATAACCTTAATCATCATTATTGGTTTACCATCCCTAAATTAATTTAAATATTTAATAGCTCACTAATATTTTAATGTTACCTTTTGAAGTAACTATCCCCACATTTTTACTACCTAATGTATAAATTAAGATCCCCCCTCAATCTGCAAGGTACGATAAAAATATGGTGAATCTTTTAATTTTTAAAAATTATTACAATAAAAGACACATTGACATTAATCCCTCTCAAAATACTCCTCCTCGCTTCAAACACTTATCCCATTGTTCTTGCCACTTTCTAAAATAATTCTGGAAGTTGTCTTTTGTGAGTGTCTTTGGTCATACTGCTGTGGCTACCTTGATATCCTGAATAATTTCAAAATGCTTACCTTTCATGGCCAGTTTGATTTGGGGGAAAAGTCAGAAAGTGCACAGTGCCGATGTGTTGATGAGGCAGTCTTTCCAATGGATGGCGCTCAGCACAGTGTTCCCGCATCTTTGCTCACACCTCATGAACACATTCACAAAAGAGGACTTACAGAACTGCCTCGGAAGGTGGTGGGAACGATGGGATAAGAATATCTGAAGCAAGAGGGTAGGTGGGCATTTTGAGGGAGATTAACCACAATGTGTCTTTTACTAGAAGAGATTTTAAAAATTTAAACCTTCATTGTATATTTTGATCACACCGGTTATTTTTCATCTCATTCTAAATGGTCTCTTTACACCTGAGTGTGGCCCTAGTGCTTGAGCCTGACGCCAGGATGCTTTTGGTGTCTGTGTGCTGGTCCACTCTCCCATGGTCCTCTTGTGCTTAGCAGGGTTTTGCTCTGCGCCGAGTTTCTGTGTATGTACAGCTGAACCTGGGCTTGGCTTGAGGCTCACTTTGCTGAGCAGGGCCCTGCCTGAAGGTCACAGGTTTCTCATGGAGAAAGGAGTTCAAATTAAACCTTGTTAAGGTGACAAATATTGGTTTTAGCTAATTTCTAATAAGCAATATTTAGAGCAAGATTTTTAAAAATAAAAATACCAGGTAGATTAAATATCCTTTGGTAGGACAGGGAAAAAATGACAGATAATCTTCACAGTGTTGAACATCTTTCATTTTGCCCCTGTGTGTTCTTCCTGGGTCTGTGGCCTGGATATCTGGCTGCTTTTCGTGGTCATCTCTTCTGCTGCAGCCTTGGCCCTGACAGCCATGAAGACATGTTCTGCAGACATCCAGAGTCTGCGTGACTTTGCCTTAAACCCCCCAAATGGTCAGGTATCAGCATTACTAGGTACGAGCGATGCAAAGTCCAGGCAGCTGGGTTTAGCAATGGGATTTTGTGGGGCCCACAGACTGAAAATCAAGGAGGACACATGGAGCTGAAACTTAGAGATGTTGTGGTTGCTGTCCCTGTAAGTTACATCACTGTTTGTAATAGTCTGGCAGGAGAGTGGAGCCTTGTCTCAGAGACCCAGTTAATATTGCAGCACTGCATACTTTAAATACGAGGTGTCCCCAAAGACTCACATATTGAGGGCTTGAATCCCAGTGCATCAGTGTTCAGAGTTGGGGCCTAGGAAGGTGATCAGATCACAAGGACACAAAACTCATCAAAGAGTTAAGTGATTGGACGATTAGGGGATAGGGTCCAGGTAGAGGGAACAGGTCACTGCAGGTGTGCCTTTTAAAGGTATATCTTGTTCCCAGTCCTTCCCTCTCTGGCTCTCTCTCACTCTCCGGCTCCTGGCTACCACAGGGTGAGGAGCATTCTTCTGCCATGCCCTTCTGCCACAATGCTTCGTCTCACTGCAGGCCCAGAAACAATGGAGCTGCTGGCCATGGACTGCAACCTCTGAAACTATGAGCCAAGTTAAACCTTTCCTCCTTTAAATTGACATTCTCAGATATTTTGTCACCAAAGATGATTAACACAATAAGCTAGGGCACTTGATTCTCCCTGGACAGGCTGTAAAAGGTTAGCCTGCACGCTTTGCCCCTCTTCGTGCTTCTTACCTCTCATGGGGTGACAGGCAGTGCTCAGCCAAGTGTTGCTACAGACTCACTGCACCAGCAGAATCAGTAGAAATCTACCCTGTGACAAGTGGTTATATGAAGACCAGAGCAGTGACCTTCTCTGGCCTGTGAGGCCCTGCAGACTGCTCTTGACCAGAGGGAGAATTAGCCAGGCAGCTATGAAATCGCATCTATGAAGTCAGATGCTCCCACTGATTTTCGGATGTGATATTGCCATGTTTTGTGGGAGGTGGGCACAGTCCATAGGTGCAGGAGATGGCTCAGAGTCTGGCTGCTGTGTTAGACATGCATAAGTAGCCATAGTCGAAGAATACTTCACACTTTCAGGGAGTCAAGCAGCACCCTTCCCTAGCAGTACCAGGCAAATAAAGTGTTATCCTAGAGCACTGCATTTTTTCTCCTTGAACGTGGTTGCAAATCTCAGCCCTGGCCTGGAGTTTACACAGACTCCAAAGGAAAGGGTGTGAGTCTCTGTATTTCCTATGTCTGCTACTTGAGACCAGTTCTCAGCTGCAGCTCAGGGTCCCTTGGGCACAGCCCCATCTTTTTCATGAACAGGATGGGGACTGGTGTTGCCCCAGGCTGTGATGCCAGTTTCACTGGCTCCTGGGTGTCCTGGGGATGCAGGGCTTGCACAGAGACAGTGACAGAGATAGTAAGGGACAGAGAGCATGTGATACCAAGGCAGAGCCCTGGGCAGCAGAAAAGCCAAGGTGTCTGAGAATTACAAGTGTGGGCTCTAGGAAACTCTGAGAAGGAGGAGGAGGAAGAGGAAGAGGAGGAAGAGGAGGAGGAAGAAGTGAAAGGAGGAAGAGGGGAGGAAGTAGAGGAGGAGGAGGACTTAAAGGAGAAGGAGGAAGGGCCCGGAGAAAGAGGAGAAAGGAGGAGGAAAGAGGAGGAAGGAAAAGGAAGAAGCAGGAGGTGACCAGAGTAGGATTAGGGGCCTGTCCCCGACCTGTGTGCATGTGCTCTGATGGAGTGTGGACAGCCAGTGAGAATGAGGGGATCCCTGGACCCTGAGGGTCAGTAAGGGGCAGGAACAGCATTGACCACCCAGGAAGACATCCAATATCAGGCACTGCATACCTCACAAGTCAGAGAAACAACCTTAAGTGGGTCGAGTTCCCATGTGTGGGCAGCCAAGGTAGTGGGGGAGAAAGCTGACCTGTCCCTGGGTGGGGTTACACGGGGACACTTGGCATGGTCACTGTATTCTCCTCTTGGCCCTCCCCCAGCTGGCTTCCACTGCATCTGCTCCGTGTCTTGGGTGAGAGCAGGGAGCAGTGGGAGGAATCATGGGTGATGCAGGGACAGCTGGCCATGGGAAGGATGCAGCTGGCTGGGACCAGGCTGCTCAAGAGGCCAGCCTCAGTGCTGCCCCACATGTGTCCTGAGCACCTGGTCATCTGCCAGTGACCAGGCTCTGCTTCCTGTGGTCTGGAAAGATTAGGGGATCATGCAGGGGAGATGCCCACAGAAATGCCACAGAAAATTGGTTAGTATGTTTCAAAACTTAGTGTTTCCTCTCACTTGGGACAATTGTTAGTACTGACAGGTATGCACATGAGCTCTCGATAGTGGCCTGGGCACCCTCATGGGCCAGAGTCTTGCTGAGCCTTCCCTTAAGCAGAGGGCCTGTGTGTGGGCTCCTCACAAGAAGAGCTTTGCCTCCCTTGGTCACTACTTTTATTCTTTGAGAGCTAATGCGTTCTCAATTACTCTAAAGTTAAAATGTAAATAAGAAGGTAACAGGAACCTTTCACTTCCTGTGCCAGTAACCCATTCTCCTCCTGAAAAATGGCCCTGATTTCCTCCTATGTGTCTTTGGGGACAGCTTGTGCTATAGCCAGATCTGCAGGTCACGGTAATGCTTCACGTGCAATCTTCTGCATATGCCTTTGCCCATTACCACGAGCGATGGCCATTGCTCTCTGAGCCCAGCAGAGAGGCTTCCTTCTTACAGATGGCTTCAGAGTGGAGAACCTTTCAGAGCCTGCAGGAAGGAGGCTTGTGGCTTCCTGTGGGGTTTGCATTTAGAATGAGAAGTCCTGACCCGGATTTGCTGAGTGAGGTCAGGAGAGCTGGTGTCAGCCTGCATTCAGAGTGGCCATCTACACATCACTATCACCCAGGGAATGATGGAGAGGGAGCTCACTGTTGGTTATGGCTGCTAGAAATAGTGTGAGAGGTGGGCTTGTGTCTGCGTGTGCCTGTGTGAGCTATGCTATGGAATATCTTTGGAGTGTAAAAGCTTGAGTTAGGCAGCCTCATAGATGTCTTCCCAGTGGATGGTTTTGCAATTACTGTTGTGCGTTTCCATCAATCCAAGAGGCAGACAGTATCTCAGCTACTGGTATCTGCGATACTGAAATATGCATTTTGTCTATTTCTACAATTTCCTGACACAAAACTCTTACAACTCTTGGGATCTCTGGAGCGAGGAGTGTCTTATATACAGGATGTCTCTTCTATGCTGATGGGATGGCTGGTGACTGGGGTTCCAAGGGGTTTTAGAAGGGAGAGACTGTTCTCTGGAAAGAGCAAAGCAGGACAAGAGGGGTGGGACTTTCAGAGCAACCTTCCAAACTCAGAGGAGCTAGGGCTTGAGGTTCAGCTGATTACCAGTGACCAGTGATTTAATCAATCATGCCCGTGTAACAAAAGCTCCACAAGGATCCAACATCACAGCGTTTGGGTTTCAGAGAGCACGTGGATAGCTGAGCATATGCAGGGAGCTTCGATTTGGAGTCGGTCACAACCCTCTTCTTGGGATCTATTAGTGTGCTCTATTAAAGAGACTCACAGAACTCAGGGGAGCACATTTATTGGCTTATCATAAAGGATGTTGCAAAGAATGCACATGAAGAGATGCACAAGATGAGGTGTGGGGAAGGGACATGGACTTTCTGTACCCTGTACCTGCAAGTCGCCCTCCAAGCCCACGTTCAAAAGCTCCTGACTCTGGCCCTGGGGCTTTCTTTCATCCTCAGATTTAAAAAGGGGAATGAACCAGGCATGGTGATACATGCCTGTGGTTCCATCCCTCTGGAAGGCTGAGGCAGGAAGGTCACAAATTTGAGTCCAGCCTGAGCAACTTAGTGAATTAATGAGACCCTGCCTCAGCATTAAAAGTGAAAAAGGACTGGGCTATAGCTCAGTGTGAAGGCCCTGGGTTCAATCCTTAGTACTGCAAAACATCAAAACTGAAAAAAAAGAAAAAAGGAGAAGGAGAAGAAGAAGAAGAAAGAAGAAAAAGAGAAGAAGAAAACAAAAAGAAGAAAAAAAAGAGAAGGAATGAGCCTCCGGGAGAGTTTGGACCTGGGTCCCTGGCTGGTGAGTTTAGCTGCTCAGAGCACAGCTGGAAGGTCTTGTCCCGTGTGCTACCTGGGTGATGGCAGGTGTGCTCCAGCTGCCTGTGTTTCAAAGGTGCCTGCTACTTGCTGTGGACAGCTCTGTTACTGCAGGAGTGTACATGGAGGCTGATGGTTAGAGGGGTGAGGGCCAAGGCCTACACACAGCCCCAGTAGGGGCACTAGAGGGATGCTGGCTCTGACCACAGAGTGCATGAGAGAGAAGACCTGGGAGCTGCAGGGGCCTGCAGGCGCTGCTGGTTGCTTTACTCCTGTGTCCTCTCTAAGTCACACTCTGTTTTCTGAGTCACCAACCATGGGGACAGTGCGTCAGAAGCCTCCACATTTGCTAGATCATTTCTCACCGTGGCATACTAAAAGTTCCAATGGCTCTGAGTGTGCTCTTGGGTCCTTAACCCATTTTTCATTTAGAAAAATAAAAGTGCAGCATTCATTTAATTTTTAGCACTCAAGAATGACTGTATTTTGTAAATGGAAATACCACTACTAAAAACTGAACACTATAAATGGAATGATGTCTTTTGTTTCCAAAGACTATCAACATACTAGAGAGATGAAAAAATAGTAATAAAAGCAAAATGTTTTACGGCAAATTTTGAGAGTAAGATTAGGGCTGAAATCCTGGAGTTATTATCTCAGGGTAAACATTTCAGCTGCAGGCCTGGCCTACGAGTATCCTCAGAGCAAATGGGAAATGAGTGAAGGATCCTGAGGCGGGTACAACAGTGTTGTACACAGAGCCATGAGCCTTTGATGCCTTTGTAATAGCAACTGGGCACTATGCTCTTTCCTGCTCTCTAAACACATACTGGTGGAACCCAGCATTAGGGACTCAGGCATTACTATGGACTGAGTTGTACACCGGCCCCCAGTCATATGTTGGAGTCATAACCTTGTTCCTCAGAATGTAATAATGTAATTGTGTTTGGATTTAGGGGCCTTAAACAAGCAAAGTCCTTAACAGAGGACACCTGGGTGGGCCTTATTCCAATCTGACTGATGTCCTCATTAGTAGAGGGGATTAGGACACAGACACACAATGGAAAAATCATATGAGGACACAGGAAGAAAATGCCACCTGAAAGTCGGGGAGCCAGGCCCAAGAGATACCAGGCCTGATGGCCTTGATCTCAGACTCCAGCCCCCAGCTTGGGAGGAATCAATGCCCGCTGCCCAGCTGCCCAACCTGAGGCCTTGTTACGAAGCCCTAGCTGGCGAGGTCAGGCAAGTACCCAGTGAGGAGGGTGGAAGAGCAGCCCTTCTGGGTGCTGCAGAGAACGGGACCCTAGGACTTTCAGAAAGTGATGCACTGGGCTGAGGGGTGCCTCAGCCTCTCTATCGAGAGCTACGGTGGCTCCAGTTACTGACCATGTGGGCAGAGCGGAGGCCTGGCAGGGACACCGGCAATGTGCGGGAGTACGCGTGTGCACATCTGACCTGGCCTTTACTGGCTGAATCGTGTGATTCTCATCCTTCAGCCTGCGCTGGCTCGATTTCCCTCACAAGTCTCTGGATTCAGAGGGTGACTCAGCGCTGTTCTCCCTTTGTTCTGTCGCCATAGAGCCGCGTGTTTGGAAAGGAGGGGGATGCCCTGGGGACTCCAGTTACTGCCTCCAGGGCTCTACTCCTGTCCATGAGCTCTGGCTCCTCTGCATGGCAGCAGCAGCGTGTTAGCAGCTATCGCGAGCCTCTGTGTGTCCAGCCCACGGCCAGCATGGCCTATGAACAGCTGGTGGCTCGGTGGACTAGACGGCGCCTGTACTCAGAGGCTGATGCGCTGGTGGGGCCTGGTGCTTTTGCCTGCCTCACAGAAGGCCAGGGACTGCACCAGCCCCAGGAGACCTTCGCATCTGCAGGGGTGGCTGTCCTCAGAGATCTTTTAAAAAGGAAAATTCAGGTTGGTGGGTAGAGTTTCATGAATGTGAAGTGCTGTGTGGGAGAGAGTGGTCATAGTAGCATGTTTGAGGTTTACTCCTGGATAGAGAAACTCAGAACCACCTCGTGGAAAGTCAGAGGCTCAAGCGATGTGTTGGAGGGGGAGTCGCGATGGCCTGTGATGTGTCAGCATCCAAGAAAGATACTTAGTGGCTGATGGAGATGGCAAATCTAAAGAAAGTGCTAGAGGAAAATATTCAAACCTCTAGTTTCTGCACTCTGAGTTTCTGCTTCTGAGGGAGAGGGGGCTGCGCTCACAATACAGGCCTGGCGTATTGTTTAAGTCTTACGAGTGAAAAAGCAAAAGAGGAGCAGGGAGAGAATTCCCGTTGCAGAACTGTGGGGCTGAGGCACAGCATGACAGTCAGTTCCAGTGAATACAATGTCTTAAAATCTTTGTGTCTGCATGTGTCTGTCCCAGTAGGCCAAAGTTACCAGGGACAGCAGCAGCTCCCAGACCCAAGAGAGGACTGATGGGCCCTTTGTGGAGTACACAGTGTGTTGTCATGGCAACTCAAGGCCAGCCTCTCCCTGTGTTCAGGTGTGTGCAACACCAAACACCTGCCAGTTGCAGTTTCTGTATTACCGGCTTCTGAAAACCGTGGCATCCAAGCAGCCCGAATTTGAGATATACTTGGATTTAGGCTCGTCCTTCAGTCTGTGGGGCTGAGGGTCAGGTCTGCGTGCGCCAGGGAGTGTTCCTCACCGAGTCCTCCTGTCTGGAGGCTGGTCCCACTGGGGCCCTGTGGACAGACAGCGTGACAGTCTGCCCTGCCACATTGTGCCTGGGAGCTTGCAACTGACAGAGTCAGCGTGCCCGGCCCTCTCTCCGCACACTCATGGCTCCTTCCTCAGCAAGAAGCAAGTATATGAGATTCCTTTTCTCATCCTGTTTGGGGCCCACAGCTTCCAAGTCCAAGGCTGGTGCTGAGGCTGCTTCCCTTTTCTGGTTCCAAGGATTTGAAGGAGTTGCTGGAGATCCCTGCAGAATTAAAGTACAGAAATGCTAGTGGGGGGTGTGGAGGAACTTGCTCTTTTTCTCTTTGTTATCAGAACAGTCTTGGGATCATGATAGCTTCCTTTATTCCGGTTGTTTACCTATATGGCGTGTGTCTTAGAGGGAATTCTGGCTTCTGGCCAGGTGGTCACTGTGGCTCTATCCTAGCACTCTTGGTCAGAGTCTTTGTCAAGGAACCATCCAGTGGCATGGGACCCGGGTGTGTGACTTCCTCCTCAGCATTTCCCAAGCGTAGACAGAATCATCTGAAGAGTGAAATAATGACAAATTCTTGTCTCCAGGGATATTGCAGTCAATTAAATAATGAACTAATTAGTGTAAGTAATAAATGTGGCACAACTTTTGACACATGTAGTGGAGAAAAAGCACAGAAAAGGAGTGCATTGCTAGGAAGGAGGCTGGTGGGAGAGGGAGAGAGGAGCAGCAGGCATCCAAGTAGTGGCAGTATATTCCCACTTCATGCCAGCCCTGAGGCTCACCACACAGTACCTGGTACATGTGGACACAGAAGTCATTACAGATTTGATTGGTGTTTGCCCTCACGTTTGGTGCTTTGCCAGCGGAATCATTTTTCCTGTCAGAACCTCAGTTCTGTGTCTCCCTTAAGCTGTCCTCAGAGACCTACACTGGAAAGGGTTCCGACTCAAGAGTTTCCCTTGAAAAATAAATGTTTTCCTACAAAATCATCGAATTTGATACTTCTTCCCAGAGACATTTTCTCTCAAACTTCATTCCTCCAAGCACTGCTGTATGCAGACAGATGCGGGAGAAGACTTGCGAGTGGGGTCTGTAGTAGGTTTAAATGATGGATCTTGTTTGTTTAGAAAGCGGGTCTCTCCTCAGACAGCCATCCAGGTTAGGGCTGACTGCAGGGCAATCTGGAGATCAGCCTGCCCCAGGACAGAGCTCAGGGAGCTGTCTCACATTAGATCTCTCTGCAAACCATACTTTCGGCCTTGAGGTGGCACTAGGGAGGGAGGGAGGAAGCTGCCACTGGGTATGACTAGTCCAGGCTGGCACATTTAGGGTGTACTTAAGAGCTGATGATTAATCAGCATGGCATTAAATGACACCAAGACTTTAATTATCCTAATTTGATTAGTTGATGTGTAATTAGGAGTTATGTTAGCCACATAAGTGCTAGGTCGTATTTATTTCTGTGCTTTCCCTTCTTCTATTGGGAGGAAATTAAATATAGAAATATACAGCAGATGATTTAATATTCAACAACAAAAACTTGGACACAACAATCGCTCACACACAGAGCCAGAAAAAACACTTGGCACTTTTGCTTCAAATCATGGCAAAATAAAACTGAAAAGTCTTGTAACATCGTTGGTCCTACCCATTCAATCCAACCACCAGCTTGAATTTTGTTTGTAATGCTTGTCCATGTTTCCATTGTGTGACACATGTAAGTAATATATACATAAACAATGTGTATGAATAGTTCATAAACTGATTTGTGTTTTTAAACTTTTGTCAGTGGAATCATAGGGTACTTTTTTTTTTTGCAATGAACTTTTTTCTTTCAACTTTTCATTGATTTTCCTTATTGTAGCCTCCCCAACGGACTGTCACATTGTCTCAACATTTTGTCCACTGAGTCCTGATAGATGAGAATTTCTCCAGGTTATGTATGTAGAAGGGAAGTTGTGTCACACAGCATGTACATTCTCAATTTGTTAGGTATTGCCGAATGCTCTCAATATAGAGTTCTAACAAGGTGGGAGCATCCTTGATGTATTCAGGTATTTTAAACATTTTGCCAACCTAGAGGGTGAAATTATAAATTTATATTTCCCTATTACTAGCAAGGCTGGGCATTTATTCAAATATTTTGTTGGCCCTTTCTCTCTTTTTGTCTCTAAATTGCCTGTCCACATCCTTTATTTTTCTGTTGGATCATCTGTCTTTCAATGGTTCCTAGCATTCTTTATGAATTTTGGAAATCAGTTCCTTGTCACAAATGCTGCAAAGATCTTCAAGTAGTTTTTCTGTTACTTTGTCTAACAACAATGCCTTTTGTAGTAAGAAAGTTTTTAAGTATTCAAACAGTATTTTTGTAACTTTTTTGTATTTTGTTTAAAAAGCTCTCCTTACTTATGAACAGAGAGACTGGCTATTTTTTCCTACATCACCTTGTTGTACTAGATATAATTTGGTATATTGTCTGATGCAGGAACATCATATTAGATTTCCTATAGGAAGACTATCATTCCATGTGGATCAGTTGAACTGCTCGTCTTTGAATAATCTGTTTCCTCATTATTGCTTCTATTATATATTTTTACTGGTACTAAACATTTTATGTACTGTGAACCTCTCATCCACTGGCAAAAAAGATTATTAGGCTGAAAATTATTTCAGAATAGGTACTAATCAGCATGTTCATCTCAATTCAACGTTTTCAGCAAGGCTGTGCTTCCTCCCAGGGGTTTCCTGGGTCTAACAGAGGAGGTGTTGAGTCTAGAACACCAGTGGGTCCCTCTGGCCTCAGATCAGCCTCATCCTACTTCTGTGAGCACCAAAAACAACCAGAAACATGCTCAGAGAAGAAGCTCTAAGGCCCCATGCCCACCCACTAAAGTGTACAGTAGGGGTTTTATAGATATTTCATCAATGGATTTTCTTTCTGTAAAGCCCCATGGGAAGTTTCAAAGGAGCTCTTGAGTCTACAGGAGGGGAAACACACAGTAGAAATATGGCAGGCTTGAAATACTTGACTGTTTTATGGGAAGGGATTTGGATTTCCCTGACTGTCCATGCTGACACCATGCTACGAATGGCCCAGTCACTGTACATGTGGCAGCTTTCAAATTCAGACTCTTTCTGAGACATGATGGCATGCCTGTGTGAGATGGCTGCTTGTCACTGAAGGCTTCGGATGGGGTCTGTGTCCGTGCAGAGGGAGGGACAGGTGGGCATGTGACTGCTCTTGATGTTGTAAAGGCTCTATAACCTGAGATTCCCAGCTCAGCAATGACATTTTCTGTCCTTTACAGAATGTACAGTATTCATGCTCACTGAAATGCCTGGCTCAGACACAGAGCAAAACTTGCCAGTGCACCAGGCAGTTGTAGCCTGGTCTCTGGGCTCACAGTCCAAATGTAAGGGCTAACATTTGGAGACAGGGCTGGAGGCCTCCTCTGCAGGCAACGTTGTGTTTGCACACTTGTTCAGGGTGAGGCTCTTGACCACAGCTGTGCTCCAGTCATCCACTAGACCTACTGGTTTTCTTGAGTTTCATATTCCAGTCTGCTTAATGTGTTTTTGCATTATAGCTTCAGATTTAGAACTGCTTAAATATAGAACCACACTATGAAAAATATCAAGGAAAAGAGGAAATGTTAACATCGTTGAAGGCAGGAGTTTAGACAAGCTAAATCTCAATGACTCAGCGCAGACACTTAGCCTGTCATGAGTTTCACAAACATCTGCAAGCTCTTGTAAAATGTATGTCTGATGTTAGAGTGTTTTTTCCCCTTTCTCTTTAAAAATAACCCCTGATTTTTCCTTCACTCTCCAGTGAGGCAGTGTTGCTAGCATGTGGATGAAACTGTTCACATGTCAAAACTGAGGGCGCTGGTGGGAGCACGTGGCTTGCAAAGTGCCAAGTTCTGACTTGGCTGGAACTGTTCCCTGCTGTGTGTTTGCTGAGGACCCACTGGCAGCAAAGTGACGCGTGACCGCAGAGGCTATGGTTGGGGCGTCCCGTTGCAAAAGTCCACATTTCCCCATCAGTCTTGTTTCTCTAAAGCGCCTCTGAGCTGCACCACCCTGGTTCTGGGTAGGCTCCAGCTGTCTTCCTATCCCATTTCATTGTATCAGCTATGTAGTTGATTTTAACCCAAGAGACATGTATGCTCTTTCATCTGTGAAATTAGATCGATCTTGGTAACTAATTCTAGACAAGCCCACCTTATAAGGTAGAAAGCTCAAAGGCAGCTGCAGTCATTTAATATTCAACACTGCAGCCACTGATGCCCTGCCTGGTCCTCACAGCATGCGTCTGTGTGTAAGGTCTGCCTTGGTCCCTCACTTCATTCAGGGACCCTCTACCCCTGCTGACCCACTCCCAGGCCTCCCTCCTGTTGTTTTATTTATAATAATGATAGCAATGAACTGGGGGCCACTTAAATGAACATTAATACAGGAATACTCTCCAATAATGCATTCAGTATGTTTATTGATAAGAAAAAATATCCATGTGTATTAAATGCTAGAAGGTCAGAAGGACATGAGACAGCAATATACTTTAATTAAATAAGCATGTATGTATACATATAAATTCTAGCAGGACACATACAATGGTGCCAGTAGTGATTCTCACTATGTGATGTCATGGTAGAAATTTTTGTTTCACTTTGTATACTTTTCTGTATTTTATCTTTTTTTGCAGTGGGAAATATTCTTTTTTGTATATATCAGAAAAGTAAGATTATTTGTTCTTAAGAAAAAGAAAATAATAAATGGAGTATAACAGGAGGGATTTGAGGTTAGTGTCCAGCTCACCAGGAAATGTACCACTCTGGACAGTACCCGCTAAGGTCATAGGTGCCACCAACTTCATTTAGACACTCCAGGAGTTAGGTTGGGGACCAATACAGGGAACAGTCTCTCACTAAGTGTGTGGGAGGCTGGGAGTCACACCTCTTGGCGAATTATGTCAGCTGCTTAAAAGGATGAGTGGCATTTTCCTAGGGAAGAAAGCTCACTCTGTTCTTCATTTAACAATTTGTAAAGAGGAAGTTTAGAATTGGGTTTAATACCTCTGCCAGTAATGTTTGTCTCTAACTTTAGTATTTCACTGCCTGCTTGATGCTGATGATAAATGAGAAGAGGAAGTTGTAAGTCATTCCCAAAATGACTGGTTACACATACTTTCAAATCCAAAGGAAATAATTAAGCACTTTCCGGAGTGAAAAGCAAACTGGCTGCATACCTAGTATTACCCTGGGCTGCCACTGGGGTGAAGCGTCCAGCTGAGCATGATTTATTAGGTAAAAGGGTCAACAGCCTTGCAGATTTATTTGCTTCTAAATCATATCATAAGTACAGTCCCTTTCTTTGCAGACTAAGCACAGAATAATTGCTAAAGGCAACTGACAAGAAATGACCCAGAAATTTATTATCTTAGGATTTCAGAGAATCTCCTTTGCTCCAGGCACAACAGAATCATCAGTAACTTTCCAGCTTTGTTAAAAACATAAGCTCTGTCAGCATTGCTGTCTATGCCTTCCTTCTTCTTTTTCCCTTCTTCCTCTCCTCCCACCTTGAGCAAGCACAGATCTAGCATACAGATCTCTAAGAAATTTCTAGTTTTGTCATTTCTGGTGGGAGATAGTGATCATTACCTCTTGCCATGGTGACCATCAGCTGCACTGGCTCATGGAAACCATAAGGAAAAGGTTTGTCCTGCTTGGTAGAAGTTCCTGGCAGAATTTGGTCACTGCCTTTCATGCCCCTGAGAGAGACCAGAGGACCCACAGAAGCAGCAGAAACTAGCAAGTCTCAAACCAAGATTGCTCTTTCCATGTAGCAACTATGACAGCACACTTGGGAGTGGGCTTCTTGTGGCTGGGAAAGGTTTGATTGTTCGTTTGTTTGTTTTTAGTGACCTTTATTTTCTCCATGATTTGCAATCTTGATATTTTGTGTCCTTAAATTTGGATACATCCTTGGGGAGGAATCAAAAGGGATAGGAAGAAAATGACGGGAAAAAGGTAGAATCTAGTCTTCTTAATGCCACAGAAATGGCAAACACCTAGGGTGGTAGAAATAAAATTTTAACATGAGTCACCTGAGGCTAGTATTTAAGCAAACTATAGTTACAACATGGTCCTCTGTATGAGATAATTCCACGTGACTGTTGAGAAAATCTCTAGGGGTTCTGAAATGACACTCAAAAAGGAATAGAACCAAACAGAATGGGCCATGCAGCAAATGTGTTCTGAGGCCAAGAACTTCACCCCTATCTTGTAAGATGTACAAAATAAAAGTTTCAGCTCGAGAGCCTTGATGGCTTTGTGGGAGTAAAACAGAGAATGTGACATGAGTACATTTTATTTCCAAACTACTCACGTGTGTTCAGTCCTCCCCCCTGATTCATAGCTGGAGAGCCAAGTGCTCTGCACTGGCAGGTGGGTCTGGCTGTTTCACAGAGTTTTACTAGAAACTTTATTGTTCTGGAACCTGCAAAGTACATTATTAACAATTAGCTTCTTCCACTGCATCACTTGGTATGCATAAGTTCCACATTGCCAGTCTCTTTCTCCCTGTTCCCAGAGCTATTGGTGACCCCTAAAAATGAGAGAAGACTCTGTCCTGATGGTCTTCGCTATCAATTCTTTCTGCAGGCATTCACATAGTTTCTGGGTTTTTGTTTTGTGTTGTGTTGATTGCTTTTGCATATCATCACTGTGAGCACATTTCCTTGTTTATGTGTGCACGAATTTCTCCATAGCATATGCCTAAGTGAGACGGCTGGGGACAGAAGAGCACTAGTTGCAGTTTTTCTGATTTCCTATGGTTCTCCAACATGGGAAAATATAGTGACGCCTCAAAAGTCTTGCATGTTGATAGAAATTTGATCTAAGATAGTCTTCCCATGAATCATATAGGTTGGACTCATATTACTGGTAGCACAAGAGAATAGAGACCAAGTTTTAAAATTTTTAAACCAAGACTCCTCCTGGTTTGAATAATGTTTCACTGATTGCTATAATAAGAGGACGTGGGCTCAAAATACCATTCTGTGTTTGAAAAGACTGTCTTGAGAAAGGTGAGGTTGCTTAATATTTCATGAGACAAATTTATGAAATATTTAAATACCCCTGAAGGAGAAACTGCTTTATAAATAAAGCATGGCTCCACTGCACAGCAGCTGAGAATCAGGAGCGTGAGGGCTGTTGGGCTAGGCACTTTACACCTTGGTCATGGTGACACTGAACAGTGCCCTGGGAGAATACCAGGCCTTGCTGCTTGCTCTCAGAATGCAGCCCTGCCCTGGACCTGTGCTTTAAATTCATTAAGTCCCTTAATGCTCTGAAGGACAACTCCAAGTGTGCTAATTGGCTCAGGAAAGAACTGACTGCCGGAACCTCCCCTAATGTACTGCCCAAGACCAGCAACCCTTGAGAGCACAGAGGAGTTACACACCAGTTAACTGTGAGATGTCAGTGTGATGAAAATTGATGTTTACCTCCTAGAGTCTGAATGGGAGGGAGAACCCTGTATCTTCCATTTGGCTAGGCGATCCTGTTAGAAAAGACCTTGGGCTTTTGTTTGTTTCAGTGTAAACACTCCTCTTCTTCAAAGGAGAAGAAATGTAGAGGGGCTGAAGGCAGCCAGTTCTGCACAAGCAGTCAGACATCAATCAGACAGACTCAGCAGAGGTAGTGTTTGTGTCTACCCAAGTCCTCCTGGCTCGGCCTTCTCTCTGCTGTCCACAGCTGACTGCCCCTGGCTTTCAGCACTCCAAAGCTCTTCCAACAGATGACCTCCAGAAATCTGTCAGATCAACTTTGACTCCTGCCTCTCTCTTAGAAATGTACCCTCCTTCTCTGACTCCTGAAGCCTGGGGGTGGCTTATTCTCCTCCCATTTCAGGTTCATGCCCCCTGTTCTTGGTCCCACATCCCAGCAGTAACTCACTCCACACCAGAGAGTTTCACTGGAAATCATATTTTGTTCATTTTCACTACCTCACATGCTGTCAGTTCACTCTATTCCCTGTGAACTTGCTTTAATTCTTTTTTTTGTCTTTTTGAGACAGGGTCTCACTATGCGGTTCAGGCTGGCCTTGAGCTCATTTTGTAGCTGACTGGCCTCAAACTCTCAGCAATCCTCCAGCCTCAATCTCCGTAGTGCTGAGATTATAGGCATGCTCCACTACGCCTGGCTTGCCTTAATCTTTTCTTGCGGAAACCCAGAAAGTCTCCTCAATCTATGCTCTGCTCTGGCACTCACTCCTCTGTCTCCTTCTCTCCTGAGCAGTGAAGGATTCTGTCTAGATGACACCATCTGCCTGTTGCATAGAGCAAGCTCTCCAACCTACTGGGCTGCCACCTGGGCCTGAGTCATCCTCTGAAATCTCCCCTAAGGGGTGCTAGCAATTTTGGTGGCACCAAACCTGAAGGCACTTTCTCATCTATGCTGATCCTGAAAAGTGTCTTTGGCCTACCTAACTAAATACATGCTACAAGATAAAATTAGAATTAAAGAAAATGAGATGATGAGAATGCATGTAATACTGTGATGAGGAAAGGTCAGTTTAGCAGCCCAGATCCATGGTGGGAGGGAAGAGATCCTACCCTTGTATGTTTCTGAATTTCCTAGACATGTGCAAGGAGAACATTCCAATTAATGTTGTAGTTCCTTATTTCTGAGCAATGAGTTGACCAAGAAAGTAGATCTAGCCCTGTTTTAGAGCTAGACTTGGAAAGATCTGTAGGAAGACCTGTGGCTTTAGGAAAAGCAGAGTCTATGATACCCTCACTGCCTGAGCTGTGGGCTCATCTCACACATTCCTTCCTCTAGGCCAGTGATGGTGAACCTTTCAGCGCTTTCAGTAACAAACAGCTAGCTGTGGTATGCATGCCATAGGATCACCACCACTGCAGGCCAGGCTGATAGCATTATTTCTAAGTGCACTTTGATTAATGTTCCAAAAGTTTCCAAAGATGTGCTACAGCTTGGCCTGGTCTGGGTGCTCTCTGTCCCTCACACTCACAGAGGCATCAGCAAAGAGACCTTGAGCCTCCAGGACACAGACATGAACCTAGGAGAAGATGAGTGCATCTCTGCTGTTCACATCACATCCCAGTTGGAAGGACTCCTCTCCTCTGAGCTGAGCTGCCTTTGCTCTGGCTTCTAAAGTGCTTGCATTGACCAGGCTCAGCCTTGACAGCTTTCAGAGCTCGGGGTTGCCTCCTGGTCAGCCCTCAAGTCACATGCTTTGTGCCCACCCGCCTTTGCTGCTGATACCCCATGGCAGAGCTTCCTTAGCTCCAGCAAGATATTCAGCAGTCTAGAATCTGGGAATCAGTTTTTCATACATGTCAACTGACACCTGAAGCTGCATTTCAAGGTTAAGCTGGAGATCTTGCACAGAGACATACACAGCCTGATGCTGGTCACATCCCACAGAATGGATTAGCCGAGGACCAGGCCTGGTCTTGAGGTTGGTGAGTCAGCTCTTTCCTGTACCATTCTCCAATAATTATATTGCTTGTGCCACTGGCTTTGCAAAGGGCTTTGAAGGTTTCCGAGAGCTACTTTATCCTAGTGGAGAAATACTGCTAAGAATTTTTAACTTGGATATACTGGGGAGTCATAAAATATAGAGGAAATAAAAGAAAAATGTTGACAAATACAAGGTTACCAGTGTTCAGTTTGATATGTAAATATTTTGGCATATTTTAAAAATTCATTTTTTTGATAAAACAGAAAAGCAAGAAGAATTAAAGTTTGGGCAAAAGATATTTCAATGATTTTATTACATTTTCCAATCCATTCCCCTTCCAGTTCCCTCAGTAGGCATTGCTGCTAAGAAGTTGGCAGGAGGCCTTCCAATTTTTGTTTAAGATATTAAATAAACATTACTAATACATTTTTTGTTTTAATTTTTTTTTATTTTAAAGAGACTAAAACCAAGCAAAATAAAACAGAACAAAAGCAATCAAAACAAACCAGTGTAAGTGATGTAGGACTTCAAAACAATCCAAAATCAACAATAGTTGCCGTAATGCCTCTTGTCCTCAAAATAGCTGCAAATACCTTCAGACATAGCAAAAATCAAACAAAACTGGACAGAAAAGAATCAACAAGAACAAAACAATGAATGCAATAAAGGACTTCAAAACAAGATAAGAGTAAATCCAAAATGGCTACCATAATATATCTTGCTATCTTTGAAATAGCTGCTCATGCCATCGGATATACCAAAATCAAACAAAACAAAACCCAACTGAACAAAACAATGAAAATGATACTGAACTTCAAAACAAGATGATAGGGAATTAACAATGGCTACCACCCACAGAAGGAGATTCCCCCACAGATGCTATATTACATATTGTTATCCTGTGAATAGATGATCAGACTACTGACTTTAGACCTGCAAAGTCAGTGAAACACTAAACACTAAAAGCATTAAATTGTATTTTACCTCAATAGCTATCATCGCAGCCTGTGTTTATCCAGAACAGCCAGTCACTTACAGCAGGGGGTGGGGGATCTGACTCTTCTTGTTTCCCAGCCCATGTGCCAGAACGAGTTGGCATGTGGCTCTCCCCCAAGTGGCCCACATATGGTGCCAATTCACAGAGAAGACTTGCTTCTCGATATTAATAATACATTGAATGGTTTTATATATTTAAAATTTATGGATATAAAATTACATGATATGATGGGTGATCAAAATATATGGTGAATGTTTAAACAAAATTTATGACAGTAAAAGACACATTTTTGCCATTAATCCCCCTCAAAACACACCTCCTCACTTTGAACTCACTTATTCCATCATTCTTACCACTTTGTAAGGCAGTTATGAAGGTCCTTTTGTGTGAGCAACTCTATGAGTTGTAATGAAAAATATGGTGAATGCTGCTGCCAAGTGCCACCCACTGGAAAGGCAGGTCCTTCCAAACATCACAGGGTGCCCTCATCCACCTTATTCATGGATCTGGTATCATGTGACTTTTGGGTCTTCAGTGCAATTAAAGATGCTCAGGAAAGAAGACTTCCAGAACTGATTCAGAAAGTCGAAAGAATGATGTGATAAATGTGTGTCTTAGTTCCTTGTTGCTGGTACCTTATACCCACAAGTTAAAGTAGGAAAGGTTTATTTTTGCTCAGTTTGTAGAGGTTTCATTCTATGGTCAGCTGGCTTCAAGGCAGGATGGGATGCCAGAAGGACATGGCAGAGGAGAAACAGATCATGGAGTGGCAGGCAGAAGGCAGCAGCCTCCCTTTTGCTTTCCCTTTTATCCCATCCCGGCTGCAAGTCTGTTGAATGGTGCCACCCACATTCAGGGTGGGCCTTCCCATTATCCACCCAGAAAGATGCTAAACCAATCAGTGGACGGCTACAATTTAGTTATCACATACCCTTAATCCATATTCATAGCCCTGGCTCTAGCCACCTCCAAAAAGCTCCACCTATGAGAGCATGCGGCTTTGGGCAGCCACCTGGATACAAGCAGTGTGTTTGAAGCGAGAGAAGATTATTTTGAGGGGGATTAATGGCAAATGTGCCTTTTATTGTAATACATAAAAAATTTAAACATTCTCCATAATTTTTATCGCACTTGGTATACTATTCTACAGTGTGTATTATTTCCCTTGACAATCCATTTCTAAGATTTACTTATAGCCACACTTCATGCCTTTTTCAGTGCTGTGTACCATTCCAACCTGGTTTGTCTGTGACCAGGCTCTGAAACAATGTTGCAAAGAGCAACCTGGCACACACATTTAAGGACCCCTGCCACAAGGATTCCGAGGAGAATTTCTGTGCAGAATAAGGACATTTTCAGTGGTTCTACAGGCTCCAAAATTAGAAGAACTTTCTCCAGGGTGCAGATCTTTCCCTGATGACGGTCCCCAAGAAAACCCTAAAAGCAGATATTTTCTTTCTGTGGGCATGCTTCACACGTCAGCCTCCTTAGTGGAGCTCACAGCCACGGTCTATCTATCTTCCTTCTCCTTGGTCCAGGCAGGTGCACCTGTGTCTGACCCAGTGATGCTGCTGGCACCCAACCTAGGGGCATGACCAAGAGGCTGTTGACCCATCAACAGCCAGACAGAGATCATGCTTAGCAGAAGGCAGAGCCAAAGTCACGGTCAGTCTATAAGGTTTGATGGAAAAATATGGGGACTGTTTGATTTAAAAAAATAATTACAGTAACGACATGTTGCCATTAATCACCCTCAAAATAATCCCCTTAATTTCAAACACACTTCACCTTCCAAATACCCCACTTCCAACACACTTAGTCCATCATTCTTGCCACTTTCTGAGGCAGTTCTGGAAGTCGTCTTTGTGTCTTTAGTCGTGCTTTCCTGGCTGCCTCAGTGTCTTGAGTCAGTGCAAAATGTTTATCTTTAAGAGTTACTTTGAATTTAGGGAAGAACCGGAAGTTGCACGATGCCAGATTCAGGACGCTGGATGAGAATGCACAGTAACATTATCGCCAGCCTGTTCTGCTGGCTGGCGCTTGACAACAGCTTTCATGGAATTTTTTTTTATCACACCTCACAAAGACACTTACGAGAGAGGACTTGCAGAACTGCTTCAGAAAGTAGCAAGAATGATGGAATAAGTGTGTTTGAAGTGAGAGGGAGTATTCTCTGGACTTTAATCTACTATAAAACATGTTTTAAAAATTTGAACATTCACTGTATTTTCCATCACACCTTATAAACACCAGGAGTAGGAAGTATGGCCTAGCCAGAAGCAGCTGCTGGCTACAGACTGTCTGTCTCTGTCTTAGATCTACACCCCTGTGTTTAATCTCTGGACGCCAGTAAGAAAGTCTGCATTCATGGCTCAGAACAGAAAACGGAGGAAAGGGAAAAGGAGGCTTGGACTGATAGAGCTGTGGTAAAGCCAGGTTTTATGACTGTTTTATTTTTACATTATTTTCCTAGGGCTGCTCTAATAAAATACCCCTGGAAGCCTTAACCAATAAAAATGTATTGTTTCACAGTTCTGGAGGCTGGAAGTTCAAGATCAAGATGTCAACTGAGGCTGAAAGAGAGTCTCTTCCATGTCAACAACCTGATGTTCCTTAGTTTCCTGTAACCACATCACTCTCATAGTCTCCATTCCATCTTCATGTGGCCTCCTCCCTAGTGTGTCTGTGCCCACATCCCTCCCTCTGCTACAAGGATGCCAGTCACAATGGGTTAGGGTCCACGCTAATGATCCCATCTTAGCATGTTCTTAAAGACTCCATGGAGCCCCCAATTTTCAACTTTAAGATGGTTTTAAAGTATTATGCATTCAGCAGAAACTGTAGTTGGAATTCTGAACTTTGCTGTTTCCTAGGATTAGTAGCACACAGATTTTAGCTCCCAGACAGTCCCATGTGCTTGAAGGGACCTCTAGCTTTCTGCGGGGTGATGTGTGGTGGTGCTAGATTGGCCAGTTGGTCAGACATAATCCATGCCATTTTCACTTAGGGTATTTTCAACTTATGAAGGGTTTATTGGGATGTAACCTTATCACGGGCCCAGGAGCATCTGTGCTTTCAAATTAAGTCATTTTGTGCGGTACAGGACTAGGGACTTCAATGTCTTTTTTTAATATCTAGACAAAATCACATATTTTTATTTTATTGTAAAGAGTATAAAACCAAGGAAAATAAAACAATAAAACTAAAACAAACCAGTGTAAGTGACACAGGACTTCAAAACAATACTAAATCAACAATAGTTACCATAATGTCTCTTATTGTCCTCAAAATAGATGCAGATACCTTCAGACATAGCAAAAATCAAACAGAACAGAACAGAATAGAACCAATAAAAACAAAATAATGAATGCAATGAAGGACTTCAAAACAAGACAATAGTACATCCAAAATGGCTACCATAATATATCTTGCTATTATTGAAATAGCTGCTCATGCCTTTGGATACCACAAAATCAAACAAGCAAACAAGCAAAAACAGAATAAAACCCAGCCCTACAAACAATGAAAATGATACAAGACTTCAAAACAAGACAATAAGGAATCAACAATGGAGATCCCCCCCAGATGCCACACTGGGTTCTGATATCCTATGAACAGATGATCAGACTACTGGCCCTAGACCTGCAAGGTCAGTGAAACACCAAAACACCACAAGCATCAAATTGCATTTCACTTCAATAGCTATCATAACAGCCTGTGTTTCTCCAGATCAGCCAGTCGCTTACAGGCAGTTGGGAGAATTGACTCTTCTTGTTTCCCAGTCCATGAGCTGGAAGGGGCTGGGGTCTGGCTGTCCTCCTGT
>RJWT010005981.1:0-29975 GCA_004365215.1 Cuniculus paca | reverse complement strand
ACTGCACTGAAAGCAAGGATCTTTTGTTCTTGTTATCACTGTACAATGTTGTTTTCTTATGATACAGAAATATTTCTTTGTTTCCATGCTTCAACTGAAAGTTGAAAAATGAGAATGGATTAAGAAGGTCAAATGTTTCAAGAAAACTTCTTTTGGGTAGAAGCAAAGAATATATCTTTATAGTTTAAATGTCAGTGTCAAACATATCATTTGAGATACCCTGAGGGACAGACTCAGCTTAAGTCTGTCATGTATATTACATGTTTGTGTCCCTGTAAAAATCTCGATTTGTGTTCTATAAAAAAGTAGGCAATGAGTGAAGATATGCTTTGTATAGGCTACGGATGTATAATCAAGCATGAAGACTTTCAAGAAAAGACCTAAAACTCAAATCCCTACTCAACCACTTGCTAGCTGTGTGACCCTGGGAAAGTTACTAAGTCTCAGATTTTCCCTAATGAGTGTTATGCAGTTATTTATAAGCATTATAAATATTAGATATAAAATGCTTCACTGATAATAACATATCATAGTTGTTTCAGATTTTTATTAGTTTTATTTAATATATGAATGTACTCTTCTGGCTAAATATAACTTATTTAGCATTCTATAGTTTATTTTTTTGCTAGCCTTTTATATTTGTCCCTTGGCAGTCTTTCAGGACACAGTTTCAACTCTTACTATGAATTCATGACTTTCAGGTTTTTGTCTCTAGATCTGATCTATCTCCAGAAATATAGACTCCATTTTTGACTACATTCTTCTGGACAATCTTGCAGTGTTTTCAATATAGCACATCTAGAATTGAAAGTTTTACTGTTTTTCAACCAAATTGCTATAAGGAGTCCCTTGTTATCTATGTGAATATGTTCTAATACCCCCAATAGTACAAAAACTTATATATACTGTGCTTTTTTTACACATGCTTACCTATAATACAATTAAATTTATAAACTTGGCTGAGTAAGAGATGAACAACAATATCTAATAATAAAATAGAAAAATTTGCTGTCCCAAGAGTTATGTCAATACACTGTCAAAATATTGTATTGTATTCATTCTTCTTGTGATGATGTATGATAATTCAATGCATATGTGTGATGAGATGAAACGAGATGAACAAGGTAGACATTGCAATGTGAATTGGGCCATTCTGTCAGAGTCACTTGAGCACAAACACTATAATATCATGACAGCCCATCTGATAACTGAGGTGGGTAAGTGCCTAATTGATTAGGAGTATATACAGGGTGCACATCCTGGACGAATGGAAGACAGTTGGATGGCATATTTCATCATGCTACTTAGAATCGCACACACTTTAAAATTTGTGAATTTTTTATTCCTGGAAATTTCCAATTTGTATTATTGGAACAAGGTGGGCTGTGGGTAATTGAAACTGAAAAGCAAAAGCACAGGTTAGGAAGGACAATTGCACTATATAATTTCTTTGTATCTTTTTTGGGAACCATTTTTTTTTCTCTCATAAAGACAATCAATTATCAAGTTTTAGAAAATATGTCATCACAGTATGATTGAAAACCACCCCTTCTTTATTTTTAATTATTTTCCTTAATTCAAGTAAGTATGATCACTTAGCCAGACATTCTGTGATAGATGGCTAGGTCCATATCCACGGTTTCATTGACCATGCCTCCTGAATTTTTATCCCTAAATCTTCAGCCCTGCCCTCTTTCTTGAGCAAGTATTCTTAGTTCCACTGCCACTAGGGTGTCTCCATGTGGAAGTCCTACATTTATTTCAACCTCATAATTTCAATGCCAGACTAATGATGTGACAGTCCCATACTGCCTTTGTGCTTTTGGTCACAAAGATATTATTTTGAAAATCACCTTACACATTAATCTTTATCCTTAATGCTTTCTTCAACCTCTACGATCATTTACTCTCAGCATCTCCAGTAACACGCAAAATGTATTTTTTCAATTAATTTATGTTTTCATTTACTCAGTGACTGGGATTGGTGATTAAATTTATTATATAGCCATTATAAACTATAATTCATAAATTCTAAGGTGCATTTACTGCTACATTTTAACATTTGCAAAATTGGAATGCGTCGTATGATTGATGGTGCTTAATGGGGAGCATTTTTCTTAGTGTTTCTTAAAATCACACACCTCACAATTCAGTGGTGCCTTACAATTGATGAAACATACAAATGCTTTTCTGAATACTTTCTCATCCTTTATGTCTTCTATTTTCTCTTTGTCTTTAATTTCCATTTTTTTCTATGTCATACTCAGAAAAAATACTAGGAAACAAAATGCTGAATATGATATGTTTGCAGAATCTCTCAGTCTGTCTAATTTTCACAGTTTATTTTTTATAGTTTGGACAGAACCTACACGTCTATACTCTTCCTCACAATTTATCTCTTTTTAACTTATCTTTTCTCTCTCTATGATTTGTAGGATCAAGATCAAAGCTCCTTATCAGAGTATAAAAACCCCAATCCAATATGACCCTCATTTAATTTCCTTCCTTTCTTCATTTGTCCCATGCAATTTAAATGCTATTTTTATAAATGTTATCAAGGTTCCCTGAATAAACCCTCAAGTCTCAATGTGTGTTACAAGTTTTACCTCAAAAGACATTTTTTGCCTAAATCCAACCTATCTTTTAGAGCTCAATTCTAACACCTTTCGGAATTTTTTCTGCTTCCCCTTGAGCGAGCCACTCTTTCTTTTTATGTGTTTTATGGCATGGTGCATGAAAACAGATTCTGGAGCCAGACTGCTTGGGTTTGAGTCCCAGCTCCAGCACATTAGTAAGCCATTTACTAATGAACCTTATTTTCTCCATCAGTAAACTGCAGATAAGACCAATGACTACACAAAAATTTGTTGGGAGAATAATCATCTAATATATTGAAGTCACAAATAACAGTTCCATGTACATTATAAGTTTATTGCCCTTAATACAATGTCCTATAATTGTCTTCCAATTAATAGGTCTTTCCTGGACAGGATCATATCCTGTTTTTTTCTATCTCTAATCCTCAATTCAGTTTCTGATACATGTCTAACACAACCTAAGTGTTTTCAGGATGAATACTCCAACTAAGCCCATATAAAAGAGAAGTACATATTGATCATATATGATTATATGGTTACATTGTTTTGTCAGGTTCTATGTATAGAAAGAGTTAAATATGTTAAGTAGGTTTCCTTTAAAGAGGGAGATTTCTTGCTACCTTTTATTGCAAAAGTGGTCTTAAAATAGTGATGAGACTCAGGTTGATTCTTAAGTAGCTACTTTTATTTTTTCACCTTATGTCATTCTGTCTTTTGCAGTTTTTAGTTGCCCAAGGAGCATAACCTGGTGTCATAACTTCAGCCAGCCACATCAATGCAAATGGTGAATGATAGCCATGCCTATCGAACATTGTGCTTTTAAAGGTCACTGCTAAAATGTTCCCTTGCAATGAACTGCAAGCAGTTCACTTTGTCTTGTGGAACAAGCTTGCTGATGTTGGAAAGGACAGGGTCCTAAGCACAGCAGGGTGTAGAGGTGACAGGAGATTGGATGGGTGACCCAGACTCATGATTAGTCTAAAGATCTTCCTCCAGCTCTTCATCTTCCTCTTCGTACCTTATTCTGACACCATCATTTCTTGCAGCTCTCTTATTTTCCTCTCCATCAATCTGTTTCTCTCTCTTGCCTAAGTCAGAGAGATGACACTTTGGATACCTCCTCCCTGTGTTGACGAGATGAAAGGTGACCCGAAAGTGTTTATTTATGGCAATTGGGAGTAATACCTCTTAAATGGGACTCTATTGAGTGAAGTCACTGAGTACATCTAAGAAGAACTTTGAATTGTATTAAAGTTGAACTTTTTTTATTAAATTATCAAGTTAAATAAACTGAATATCCTGCATTTTTCATGTATTGGAGGGTAAGTATAACCTCTGACAGTAAACAACTTCAAGGCATTAAGCACGCACATAAATAATTAACCTGCACATGCACTGTGTATCAATGAGCAACCAGTGAGTGTCCACGATCAAAATGAGGTCAAGTGGCATTGTGTACCGATCACAGACTTTATAGTCATACAAGCCTACTTATATTAGCTTCAGCATTCTGCTATTTTTTTCCATGAGACTCTATTGAATCTTGCTATTGTTATTTGTCAGAGTAATTATAGTAGTCATTTTGCCTGAGGTTGTTCTCAACATGAGGTTGTGTATGTAACACACTTGATGTAGGTGTATAATGACCAAATGGTAGACTCAACTGGACTTTAATATGTATTTTCTTTAGCAAGATTGGTTAGAGACTGACTATATGATTTAATAATCTCTTGCACACATTTAACGATGGCTGACTAGGCAACCAAGTCATCCATTGAAATTATGTAACTTAACAAATTCCCACCTAATGTTAGCTGGTTATTTTTAAAGTATGATACTCAATTTCTCCTTTGTAAAGGCAGAGTACTCAGCAGAAGAGACCAGAAATCAATGGAAGAATTCCATTTGGCTTTTTAAATTCTGAAATGGAGTTACCATTAAAAGTCTGCCAGAGAAATGCTTATTTCACTATAATGTACTTTTTTAAAGCTAAACCACGTATTTCTAGTTGTGCAAAAGGATGCATTAATGAAGTCATTACTCTAATAGGTTGTCTTTCCTGATAAGTACATTTAAAAATATTTTATGTTGTTTAGAGACATCACCCTGTGACTGTAAGACAACGATAAATTATTCACCATTTTAAATAAGATGTGCACATAAGATTTGATACCTAGATGAAAGAAGGTATTTATCTTTTTTATTCTTTGGTACTGAAGATTGAACCCAGGGCCTTCTCAGTAAGCTATGTCCCCACCCCCTTTTCCTTTCTCTCTTTTTTTCTTTCTTTTGTTTTGAGACAGGATCTTGCCAAGCTAGGCTTGAAGTTGCAATCCTCTTGCCTCAGTCTTCCAGAATGCTGGGATTAGGGGTGTGCACCACCACATCTAGCTATTTTACTCTATTTTTAAAGAATGTAATGCCAACAAAGAAATCAAAGAAATTCAGACATTTTTGGATTATAGGTGCATCAGAGACCGTGATCACAGGTGGGTGTGGGCTTCTGTATTAAACAGCATGATTCTAGCCCCTACCTTTTCTGAATTTTTAATTAACGAGGATGAATGGCATTGCTTCTGATATTCAGAGACAGAAGCTATCTAATCCCTCTTGGCAGGCCATTCTGATGTTTTACTACATTCTTAATAAAATGATTTTCTTGTATCACGTTCCAATCTCTTGCTTTATTTTCATCTTTTTGGTTCTTCATGGCAATGAATATAGTCCTTTAGAATACCCTTCCACAGCAAGATATCACCTATTTTAAATAGATAATCTCATTCTTCCTTTGACTTGATTTTGGTATACTTTCAGTTTCTAAACGTGGCTCCTAAATTTAGCCAAACATTTATCTTTACTTTTTCTTACCCATCAGACCCTGAGTTTAAAAGCTCAGGAATGGTAGTTCCTGGCCATATGGCTGTTTTATGTGAGGGTAGAATTTCCTGGCTCTTTTGTAAGTTTCTTGCTAAGTGTGTTCAATAATTGTTTCCTCTAAGCAGCACGATATACATCCAGTGGCAAGAAAGCAAGCACTTTTGTCACCATGCCGTGCTTGCCACGTTGCTTCCAGGGCGAGTCCATATGCTTTTCTTCCGGAACTATATTCATACATTCCTGGGTAAGGTGTGGTGTTATGTGCCTTCAGTTTTCCTTCCTCCATTAGCCTCAGGTTCTATCTTTATTGTCACTGTGTGGTCTCTGTTTATGTACCTTGTGCCCCAATACCAGTATTCCATGAGGATTTTCCTGTTTCCAGTCAGAGTATACTAGGCAAGTAGTGATAGGATAAAATGTTCTGAGCTTTTTCCTCTTTATCTCTACGTGACAGTGGTGTTGATCACAGACTCAGGAGTCACAATGATTCATAACCAGCCACCAACTTCCAAGCTGTGTGACCTTATCAAGGTATTTAACCTCTTTGCCCCTGATTTGTTAAAGAGGGAGAAAACAACATACTTAGTCTGCAGAGTTGTTTTGAGGATTAAAGAAATTCCTACCTCAGTTCTCAGAGCAATATGATAAGTACTCAACATTTCAGTGTAACATTTAACTTCTTTAAAATAATAAAACTTTTATTTTGGTAATTTCTGAAATCTTCATAACTTTTCCATGGCCCTTTAATATATCTGTGAATATTTTAACTCAGGTTTATATCATAGAAATTTAACCATGAATTGGGTTAGTCTTAACACAAACTCACACCTCTCAGCCTAAATTTACCCTGTTGAGCAACAGAAAGTAGTCAAAGACTATCAGACAGCGAGGACACTGCTGGACTTGCCGTTGATAAAACCAGTGGCACAACTCTGAGATTTACCAATTAAAATCTGTTTGATTTTCCTAAATGTTTGTCCTTTCTGAGTATCAATTTACCTGTCTCTACAGCAGAGCCCATATTATCAGCAACAGTGGTTTCTAGTGGTTTGCAAATCTTGCATGCAACCGATCAACATACAACCTGAGTTTATTTCTGAATCTCAAATGTCTAATTGAATACATGAGTAGACAGACCATAGAAAGAAAAATAAAATCATCATAATGAGTTACTCTAAGTAAAAATCTCTAAACTTTCAAATTTACCAAGAAATTGTGATAATTGAGTGATTTATCATGCCAGAAAGATTATCATGTATTAAGTTTGTCCGAGAGAGTAAAAGCATTTGAATATAATACCACAACGGTAAAAGGGATTGCCACTGTTACAGAATTTGTTTCAACCTTTTCCTATGGCAGAGTAATTTGTATATAAAATGCATTATCTCTTCTTTGCTTTTGTTTATTTTCTAGTCATAATTAGTGTGTCCCCGTTGTCAATTGAGTTTTTAATCATAGTCATTCCTATAACGTAGATTGCCTTAAGGCAGACTATTAAACCACTAAACTTATAGCTCAATTTTTGTCTTAGATAATAAAACAGAAAAGATTTTCCTAGCACGTTCAGTGGATCTTCTCTTCACACATAGTTTAGATGCAAATTAGCTAGAGAAAAAGGTTCACTGTCAAATCTGAAATAAGGTGAATTTGGGATGATTAGTATCCCATTGATTACAGGTAATGTAATTTCTATCTAAAATTTTCATTTTCCAGATAACAGAAACTGAGAAACCTGTGAAATTAAGTAATGTTGTTAATATCCAGTTTCAGGGCTGGAACTATTTACCATTCTCCTTTCTAAGTTCTCGGTCTTCCAAACTGTTTTCACTTTTAGCAGGTAATTTTTCACGTAACAGGTTCCTCTACAGAAATTCTTGTAGAATATACATGATAGATAACTATTATGAATTATTATTTATTTCTCATATAATCTCATGGAATAAATTTTTCATCTTTCATGCATTTTTTCTCAAGAAATAGATGTATACCAGACAATAATTTCTTTGACAGCTTGCATGCTAAATCACTTTATAACTGCACTACAAAACTCAAAATGATTTTGATTCCATAAAGATTGTGACTTCCTTCTCTTCCATGCGATAGAATAGGTATGTCTGTGCATATTTCCTACCTTTCGGCTTCCAAACTCATTGAAGTCCTGCATATTTATATCTTCTGGTCAAGTTCTATAACATGTCCACATCTTTTCTTAGAATTCCCTTCCTGCCTCACTGGAGTCTACCTTCTACATCTTCCCCCCATCACAATACTCTTTTCTCATCAGTCTGTGGGACCTTATTGTCCAAATTTTTCAAAATTGTTTTACTTGTTTTCCCTTTATTGGTATCTGACACAGTTAACCTCTCTGTCTCTCCTTCCAGAAAGTTATTTTGGCAACATCTCCTGTGACATCATTTTCTACTGCTCTTCTAAATGTGCATTTACTTTTATTCTTCTACAAAACTTCTCCACACCTAGAACTCCTGTGTCAGCCCCCTTACTGTGTTTATCATTCAACTTTACTAAGAAGCCCAAATTCCTGTCTCCTGAGCTCCATATTATTTTCTCCCTTCTCTGACCAGTACTCTCCTTCAAACCCTTTTGGAACAAATGATGTATCTTCCTTCTTTCTGCTCCCACCAACTAGGAGTCTGAGAGTCATCAAGATTTCTGTTTTATTCACTACACAAACCCAATAAAGATAATGCTATATTTTAATTTCCCCTTGACAATTAGCTCCTTCCTATTTTCACAATCTTTCTTTCTTTTTTTCTTCTTTGCGGCACTGGGAATTGAACTCATGACCTTGCGCTTGCCAGGCAGGGGCTTAGGCCACTGAGCTAAATTCCTGGCCCTATTATCACAATCTTAAATTCAGCTCTTCATGTCTTGACTGTATTGTTGTACATACTGGTCACGTTCCCACTAGTAATGTTGCTGCCCAGTTGTATCTTCTACTGTCCTTAGGATGATGTTTACAAAATATCTATCAAAACCTGTAATTTTCCTGATTAGGAATCAGTAAATCTCTCTTCAGAATCAGTTTTAAAGTTACGGACTTGATTTATAAATCTTTTTAATCAAGTGTTTCCAACCCAGTTCTCTAGGGTAGGTAGCGCATGTGAGTCTGAAGTGTCAAATCCAAACCACTTGATGAAATTCAAGTGTCAAGTCCAAATTCTTCATTTTGTTATTTTCCTAAATCATCTTAAGACTGCTCTCATTCTTCATTGCAAGTGAGAATGCTAATCTTAGTAAAAGTTGGTTTTTAATTATCATATCAAGGTTAGTTCCAAAGACCCAGAGATTTTGCAGAAGGCAGAAAAGTAATGGAAGCCCCTGCAGTTATAATTTATCCGCTCACTGCAGACACACCTGTGGCGCCCAGTTTTCAGTCACCATGGGCTTTTCGAGGGGTTTGTTACTCCATGGTCCCCTTTTCTTCTTTCCCTGCTTGAGGAACAAGATGCTTCGTGGAAGCTAGTAGCTTTTGGGTCTGCAGCTGTCATTATTATCTTCTAAAGGTATGAGAAAACTAGCTCTTTTTACGTATCTCAAAGAGTCTCATCTTTTCATTCTCTCCTTACGCTCCTGCCCTTTCACGCTCCCCATATGTCTTCATGTGCTTAAGCTCATCAGAAACACATGCCATTTGACTTCTCTTTTTCTTTCTTCCCCTGAAAGAAAATCCGCTTGAGCAAGGAATAGTTTACTTTCTTGAATAGGGAGAACTATTAAGATAAATATGCAAAATGATATCTTAACACACTTTCTGCCTCGATACTGTCTCTCAACTTCTACGCATACTCTAGGCACTCCCATTACCTGTTGATTTTACTTGCCTTTTGCTTTTTATTACCTCTGTAACTTTGCTTGCGTTGAATCTTGTCTCTTGTGCTTTCCCTTATTATATTAATCTGAACTTTATAATTTAGTGTCCTCCTTGTTAAGAATGGTCTCTCATCTTCTCACTCACTATAGCATTTTATTATTAAATATATATGTAGATCTCAAAAACATACTCCTCCATTCTAAATGCAACTTTGTATCCTTTGACTCACAACTCCCTACTCCATTCTAGGCTTTGGCGATCACCATTTTACTCTATTTTTATCATTTACACTATTTTTAGATTCCACATATAAGTTTCTCGTGCAAGGTTTATTTTTTTGTATCTGACTTATTTCTCTTAGAATAATGATTTCCAGGTTCACCCATATTTGTAACAAATGACAGAATCTCCTTTTTAAAGGCTGAATAGTACTCTCTTTTGTATTTATACTACATTTGCCATTTAGGGTGTGGAGTATTTTAACAGAGAAAGTTCAGTATTCTGTTAAGGCAGTGTGTTATAGGAAGATATAACCTCATTTAACACTCCCCCAGGCAGTGATATTTAAATATTTCCTTCATAGGATCCATACTAGATTTAAATTTGTTTCTTGCCAATCTTTTCCACTACACTATAGATATTTTAAGCACCAGGGCAATAATTTTTGTTATTTCAAAAAGGTGTTGTACGTTGCAATGGTCTGAGAGAAAGAGTTAGAAAACAGTTTTATAGTACTAAAAATTATTAGAGGTAATTTAGAAAAATTATTGCAACCTTAGGAGTATATATGCTTAATTCATTTACACAAATAAACTATGTACTGATTAACAAATACTAGCAAAGATATACTTCACCAATAGTTGAATTAAAAATCATTGACAAGAACAAAAAATACTTTAGTTATTTCATTTGAAGTTTTACATTGCTATATTTTAAGTAATATTTTTGAGTAACAATAAATTAATATGCACTTTCAAAGATGTAAAACAAACAGACATGATTTTCTTTCATAATAACATCTTTTGAGGTTAGAAGGGGTCTATAACTCAAAAGGTCAAATAGAAAATGTTAATGAAAACAAAATGTAGTGAAGTCAGATAAAATAAGAAAATAAATCTAGATTTTGCTGTAAGCATTGCAAATCAGATTTAAACAGTCCTCTCGGAAAAACAAAGGTGCAGTTTACTGAAATGCCAGCAAGTCTCCTTTTAACATCAGAATGTGTCATTCCTAAGCTAATAACCTAAAATAATTTTATGTACAAGAACTAATTTAAATAATTATTGGAAAGCTAATTTAAAAACTTGGATTTAACAAAATAGGTCACAAAACCTTCTGAAATGACTAATTACCAGTATTTAATAAAGACAGCCAATGGGTAATTTCAAGTATTAATGTTTCAGAATCAAATTACAGACTTTTTAATAGTGATTTAACAAGTCTATGATCATTATTGTTTCAAAGCTGTAGGAATTAATTTAAGTTTTTGCAAATACAGATCTAGCACTGCATGTCTTTGGAAACTATAAGGCATCATTTATGATAGCCAAGGACCTGTTCCATAGCGTAGTGCCCACTTAGGTTCCAAGGAATGCATTGTTATTCAAAGAATGATTCTTGGATCCCTGACACTGCCACTGATATACAACCAGGAGCATTACAATACTCTGTTTTTGTAAAATTGTGCCCTGTTCCTATGAAGCTTGTGCCTAGTAATCATTCTTTAGTTGGACAGGATAAAGATGATTCAAGAAGGACTTTTTCTTGAAATTAAAAGTATCAATTTCAAAATCAGATGCAATTTAACAGTGGAATTAATTTTGCACAATTTTATGGGGGAAACAAAAGATCATCGCTGAGAAATGCCTTCATTGTCTGTCCTAAATTGATTATTTCTAGCTCATGGTCTCCAGGCTTTTATAAAGGTTTTAACAGGAGACTGGAAGGAGTTTGCTACCCACTCATAATGATGCCTCAGAAAAAGGTTCTTCAGAATAGATCAAAGGCTGTAATTTCCATGCCATTTCTGTCCAATTTTCTTTTCTCCTAATGTTTTCATTTTTTGAAATGGCTATGATTGCAATCCAATTTTGCCCACACAGCACTGCATGCCTAAATGAACCATTTATCACAAACTTTTTGTCTTTTTGATGCTTAAGATTTTATTTGCTTAGAAATCTTTTTTTTTTTTCATTAATGTTTACCACTCAAGCTGCATTACAATTCCTTCAGTAATTACTACCTGTTGTGGCTTGTATTATTCTATTCTCCAGATGTGGCATCAAAAGTTGCTATTTCAAACCAATTATATGTTTGTGCTAGAACTCACTGCTACTTCACCAAATAAGGTACCCCTTACACATCCTTGAAAACTTTAAATTTGATCGTCATCTCGATTTACAAATATTGAAACTTTAAAATCCTTAACATTGATGTTTGATATTTCTTCCTGTGCAACATTTCAAAGACTTTGATGAACCCAGTGAGTATAACCATTCTTTTGTATCAGATGAAACTTATCAAGTAAACTACTAGTATATGACCTTAAATCATATATTTTATTTTTAATCATATATTTTAAATAATATATTTATTAATTGTATGACCCTTGAATATAAAATCTGTTAATGTGACTTAACATCACAAAGTCTATTTAAAATTTTCCAAGCTTCTGCTGTAATCGTTGCAACAAGCATTATAATAAATCCTTTTTCTCATTATCAAAATTCACAAAGGTATTAAAAACTTAGTGAAGATTTAGAAAAAAAATAACAGGCTATAGACCTTTAAGTATCAGGTCTTTCAATTTTCATGAGTATCTGTAATTGAGGGATCATGAAAACTATATTTGCAAAACTCTGGTGTTTTCACATACTTTGGAATAAAGATGATAGCTAGGAATAAGTATTATTAAGGGTGGAAAGGGTGCAACAGTAAACAGCCAATTTAAACAGTAATTTTTGGTGATTATTGCAAAGATGTATTTTATAAGCAAAATCCACATTCTGGAGATTTATTTATTTTTCAGAGTAGATATGTGCTATTCTAGTGTCCTTTACGTGGTGGACACATAGAACTTACTTCTCTTAAAAACCCAGGTTAGATCTAAAAATCGTCAGAAAATATTCTCTGATGAATTTCAACAGGCTTTGTAAGGCTATATTTTAGAATTTATTACTTTCAGAGTTGTTGAAATATGGACACTGCTTTATTTTTAATTATTGGTATCTTTTGCTGGCTGCTAAGGCAAATTTCTAAAGTGTGCTGGCATTTCATATTTCCCTACGTATTGTCTTTTCAAACTTGGGATTTGGCTTATGGTTTCTCTAGTGCAGCGTGGCGTGCTGTGAGCTTTGGAGACAGAGTTTAGTTTGAATTTCAACATTTTCATAATTTTCTGTATGATCTTCAAAAAAGTATTAAACTTTCTTAAGCCCCAGTTTCTCTTTTTGAAAGTGTTGAAGATCACCAGAGAGGACCTCAGGGAAAGGGCCTAACACAGAGCTGACAATGCCACATGTGAGTTCTAGCTCTTTTAAAGGACTGTGCTCTATTTAAAAAAAAAAAAAAGCAATTTACATTCTATGAACTTACTTTGCATATATATAGTATATATATTGCATATATATAGTATATATATATATACTATATATATGTATAATTTGTTTGTTTTTGAGACAGGGTCTTACTCTGCAGTTCAGCTGCCCTTGAACTCACTATGAAGTCTAGGCTGGCCTTGAACTCCTGGGGATCCTCCTGTCTCAGCCTCCCAAGTGCTGGAATTACAGACGTGCACCACTATCCTTGGTTATATTTTGTTTTAAAGTGTGCATATGGGGATAGAGCAGTTTGTTGACCGAGGGTGTACAAGTGTTATGTCTGTGGGAATATGTTTAGGACTGAGAGGCTTAGGGAAAAAGGGTGTATATTCTCTCATTAAAAGCTCCTTGAAGTTGAAAGTGCTTTTGTTTAGTCATTGGGCTTGTTTGGTTTTTGCTTTGGGCAAATTTCTTTTCTTTTCTTTCCTGGGAAGTAAAACGCAATGTACATAAACAGAGACAATGCAGAGAGCATAATTGTTTAAAGCTTGAGATGAGGGTCCCAACTATTTGGGTTTGAAGCATCAGTGTGTCATGTTGGGAAGCTACTTCATTGGGTGGTCACTATGATGAGTAAACTTTAACATGTAAAAAATTAAGCATGGTGATGGCACCTTGTACATTGTAAGCATATACAAATGTTAGCTACTGCTAAGTACTGAATGGCTTATGTCAAGTATGATTGAATAGTTCTTGCCAAACACAGAAGATTTTTGCTTCAAGGCACTTAAAGAATTAGATAAAGGAAAGCATATAAATATTTTTGATGAGTTGTAAGGATGATTTTAAAATTTATGCATAGCAAAAAGGCAAAGTTCACTAACTCATACTTCTTGAGAAAGGTTAATATTCTATATAACATTAAGATATTTAATTTTAAAGGCAAACAAGTCAAAGCTATGTCAATTTATAAAATGGATAATGTACTATAAGATATATGTATTACATATTTAGAATACCAACTGAATTTGTTACCACCTAAAGTATTTGGGGAAAGGTAGAAATGAGCAGATAAATCTTGGTAAGTTTTTAAAGTCATGATTGTTTTATGAAATCTGAAATCAATATTTGTTAATTGTTTAAGAAATATAATAGGCCAAGATTTTCCAACAATTCACAGTGCAGATAGGTCAAAAGTGACTCAAATATTGTGCTAGAAAATAGTTGCTTTTAGTGTTGAGTTTATTAAATACAATATGGACATTATGAACAAAACCAATTAGAACATGCAACGAATCATGTCAGAAGTAAATATGTTTATTCTTATGTTTAGAAATTTTATTTTTGATAAAATGATACTCTACTAAAATAAATTATATCAGCCAATCTTTTCATAATGTGAGTGCCAACAGTTGCAATGATGTTTAACTAAAATGACTGATACAGGAGTTATGTGACCTCTGTTTTGGTTATTACTATATGTTTGACTTTTATTTTCTCTTAATGCCAAACCCACATTTTCCTATCTTGAGATAAAAGTGAACTCACCCCAGCACGTCTATTGCCCTATCGTGTACTTTTCCATTATAAGATTGGAGTTTCAGAGGTGAGAAACTCAGCAGGAAATCAAACAGATTTTTGTCAAACCAGTATCTTTGTTAAGGGCAGAATGGGAACTATTGCTAATGATTCTTTATATAAAATGGACAAAAGATAAGTTTGTCTTTATATTCCTAAGTAATTCATAACCATGCAAGGAATAGTGCAATATTTTACTAAAGAAATGAATGAATGCTCGATCACAATAAAATTTCATCCATGTGTTCATTCATTTCTTTATTTGTTCAGTAAATACTGTGTGTACTAACCATGTATTGAATGACAAGTACTATGCTAGATATATCATAGCGATTAAGGATAAAGATATGGTAGTGAATGAGACAGATATGTCTATTCATAGAGCTTACAGTTTAGCTGAAGATTCAGGCATCAAACAAATAAATAATTGCATATTTACTTCTGTAATGGATTACATGAAGGAAAGGAAAAAAATCTTATCAGAGTATAAAGGGCATGATATCCATGAAAATTAGTTTATGATAGCATTTATTAACAAGCTTATGTAAAAGTCTAAAATATTCACCTGGAAGTTGACATAGAAGGTTTGCTAAGGAAATAGGAGCCTGGCATTGGAGTTCAACACTATGGCATATGACATAGTGAATGTGACAGATAACTCTAAGAGAAGAAACAGAGTCGCACAGAAAAGGGTAATTATTGGGAGAAGACACAAATACTCATAAAAGAGTAACCTCTGTAGTACTGGTGCTTTCATGCAGGGAGAAAAATAAATAACAGAAAATCATTAAGAACTCAAACACTGGCCATCCAATGTATACCGAAAGCTGAGAGGCAATATTACAAAACATGTGTATGCTATGGGTTGCAACTAGAAACAAGAGAATGAAATGAATGAAAATATGAAATTTAGCCTATCAGGAAAGATCCTTGACAGTCAGATTTACTAATTCTGTAATTTTTATTTACAGGAAATAGGAATAACTTCATATTAGAAATGAAGGCTGGCCAAGCAAAATTAATGACCTGTGAATTTTTTTTTTCATTTTTGGTTTTTTGTGTCCTAATGATTACTTTACATAGCATTACATAAATTATCATGAACAAATTTTCCCTTTGCCTCTTATAGCTATATATATATATATATTTTTTAAACCAATACATTCGTTTACTCCATGGGTACATTCAAATTTGGAAATGGGTTCATCCAAATTTGGAAAACAGTAACCTGAAAAAAGGTAATTTTTGATTTCAATGGCAAAGTTCATTGAATGACAGTCACCAAAGAGAAATAAATAGGAAAGCAAACCTAAGTAAAACTGACCATATTTAGGGATAGATTAGTCCAAAGGCCTCCATAGACAGTTTTGTGGAAGATATAATGGTAGAAGCTATAATCTATATAAGAGTTAGTATATTCCTTTGTGTGCATTATTTAGCTAATCCTCTTTAGTACTTCAATACTATGGAGTAAGGTCATGTTCATCCTTTTCTATATACAGAAATGGAGGTTTAGAGAATTGTTGATACAAAAGTTCTTACTCTTTCTATCATGTGAGTTTGGAGACTAAATTGTTCAGGGATAGGTCAGCGTAGGAGGCTTTGGATTACTGAGGGAACCAAACCCCCATGAAATGGGGAACATTGACACAACACAAAATTTACAAAGCGCCTTTGGGCTTTAGCTCAATGGGATGAAACAATGTTTTGATTTTGGTTTTGTGGGTCAATACAAGGCTAATTCTTCCCTGAACAGGTGAAACAGAATTACTACTACTTTAAAATGAAAGCTTACTGGAAGATTAGCCTATGGCTAACTCCTTGAAACAAGATTCTCTAAGGAAAATGAGCCGGGGTGTGAAGCACACTGAGATGTAAACATTGTGGTCTTCGTAGCAATGAGTTATCAGTACCCCTGAGTGAAGGTTCTTACTGTGAGGACCATCGCCCGCTACTGTCTAACTCAGGGTCTGGAAGTGGGAACTGTGCTACTTATGTCATGGATGCCTAAGGTGTGGGCGCTCTTGAAAAGGGTCTTAGACACAAAGTCAGAAGGCTCCTTCCCTCACCCCATGTGTACTGAGACTGCTAATCCATGCCTTCAGAAATGAATGGGAAGAAACAGGAAGTGTCTCACTGAACAATGTCACCTTGGACCCACGATTCTGTTACTTATATGGAGAGGAAGTTGATCTATAATCCCTGTTAACAGGTGTGACTGACTCTGCTTTTCCTGTCTGCTTTGGGGATTCAGGAGAATGAAGTTTGGTAGCCTGCCGATATATTACATAGCTGCAGTAATAGATAGCATGCTTTATTGATAGAAATTGAAAAGTAATTTGATCTATAGTAAAATAAATGAGCTAATTTTGGAGGGAATGATAAGTCAGGGAGGCGATGATGGATGGGCTATTAGCAGAAGCCTATCGCAGTCAAGTGTGGTGTGCTTTATCTTTCTGGGTACTTCTCGACACTCCAGACTTACAGCTTTCCAGGAAATCCACAAGCATTGTGTAAATCCACTTTCACAACAGGGGGATATGTGTCCCAGTTTGTTTTCTGGATATGCTAATACTTTAAATCCTCAATTCAGACATCCATCTTTTGGTTTTTATCCCTATCTGTAACCTGAACTATCATATACTTAGAATTGTGGGTCTGTAACCAGTATCTGTGTAATATAGTCTTATTACTTATTCTTTTAGGGGGAAAATTAGAGGGGCATTTCCAAAATAGTATTGAACTGAAAACTTTTCATTTTAATCAGAGAATGTAATTTTTTGTAAAAACTAGAAAAAGCAGGTTTTAAGGAACTTGAGGATGACTGCTTGTTCTGATTCTGGGTTTTCAAAATAAAATTCGAGATAAAACTAGTGCATTGTCAGAAGCACAATCCAAATGTGCCAATGTTCCTTTGGTTTCCTTAACTGATCAAGGGAGTCTCGTCAGCGTGGTCACTCACCACTACCGTGACTCCTTTTAGCAGTGATGATGGCTTGCTCAGAATATTAAAGATTTTTTCTTATATGCTGAAGAAAGACAAAACTTTAATATAGCAACGTAGGTGAGTACATAAATTGATGAATACTATCAGTGGGAAAATGTACATGTATTTACCTGAAGCAGGACTTAATAAATTGTACTAGACACATGAAAATGCTGCAAAAGACAGCAGTCTATAATTTAATAGGCCTTTTAATTAGATTACTTTTTGGGCTAGGTGTTATGCGTGCGTGTAAGTGACGCTTACTAGTATTATTGTTCCTATGGTAACAATAGCTCCTAGCAACATGAAAAGATCTTAACAGGATCTGCTCTTAAGAATTCATTTTTGGAATATCATTAGTGGGAACTGTGTATCACTTTCTATACCTAATAAGCCATCTCTTTTTTTTAAATGTAAGGTTTGCTCAAAATCATAGTCCCTCAAGGTTACATGAAGACAATCTAGGGATTGAAGTTTTCTTGTCTGTTTCTTACTTGTCAAAGGACAATTTTCACTTGGCCTCCATTTTAAGATGCAGTTGAGGCATAGTAATACATCCGTACTATGCCCATTTCAGTTTTCTGTAGGCAAAAGTGTTAGCCCTGCAAGTATCCTGCAGCTGGCACAAATCCTGTAAGCAAACTGTGCTCTGGTCAGCATGCTAGATTGTGGACTCATACACAAGGATATCCCACAATAAATGGTAGTTCTCAAGTGATGAAAAGCAGTGACAGCCATTTTATTCTGCTTCTCAAAAGACAAATGAAAGTTCTTATGAAACTGTGGTATTCTTAGAGTTTCTTATTTCTCCTCATTTTACTAATGTTTGCATTTGATTGATTAACTTTTTCTCTACTGGCAAGCGTTTTGACAAATGGATATATTCTACTCCATCTATCTTATTAAGGGACTGTTTCCCAGCATGTGAGATTAATAAAAAGTCGTATTGATAAGTCTCTTATGGTAGGTCCTCAGAGAGGTTTGTTTTCTTTTCTTTTCTTTTCCCTGGTTAAAATTCCAGTTTATTTACCCTAGCTAATCCTGTTTTTATTTCTGTCTTTAATCTCTTTCAGAAAATGCACATATTAATACATACCCTCTACAAAAGGTAAATAATGTAAACTTTGAAATTGTAGCAGAAAAGTAATAGCTTTACTTCTCAATAATTTCTCAACGGTAACTTTAGAGCACTAGTAGTGAAGATGAGATGCTTACCTGGAAACACAGGGCCCCCTGCTTTGGAATTCCGCACAGGTGTGCTGTCACGTGAGCCAACTGTGAGTCCCCAGGTGCAACCCTGCTGGCACTGTCGGTACTTAATCATTCAACAGTGATCCTGACATTTCCCAAGCAGCTTTCCTGAGACAGTAAACCGAGCACAGACATACAGGACTACTGCATACTGCCCGGAACCCATTTCTTCACTGGTTCTCAGCAATTCTGTTCACAGCTCACATAAGACAACTACCCAAGCACATTCAAAGGCATTCCCTGAGAAACAATATGCTAATTCTGCATCTCAAACTGCTGCTAGCTAAACTGGGTCTTGATGCACTTAGGGAGTACCCTGAAGAAAGGAACCCAAGTCAATGACATACACTGTTTAATCTAATCAATTATGCATCCTAATGCAAAGTGTTCTTACAGCCCCACGATGCTATTTAGAAAATACAACTCAATGCGCTACAAAAAAATTATGACAGCATTAGAAGCAATGAATATCAGAACCTGGACCCAACTTAATTATGTGAAGTAGACTATTTCTGAAAAGCAATTTGTTTTTAAAACAGATAACATCTGATCTTCCATATCCAAACAATCATTACTAGCCTAGCTATCCTCATTCTTTGCCTCAGTTACTCAATCTCTCTTTTCCTCATTGATAGTGCTAGAAAAATATTAGTTTTCCTTGCTTTGGATTATGAAATGCAAACTAATTTAACAGAATATATTTCTCATGAGTTGCAAATGTGTTTATATATCTCCTGCAGAATAAACGGAAGAAAGTGAAATGAACAGCTTATTTTAAACAATCTATTTTCTGTGTCCAATATACATCATATCTCATATGCTTAAGTAACAATAAACAAGAAATAACAAAGACACAAATATGTATTATTGTACATTTCCAAAGGACTACATCTTTGAAAAATATATAGAGTGTAGTAAGATACTAAAATATAAAATTCTTTAAGCCAAATTCGGAATCAAATGAAGCATAAAACTAATACACTAATATAATAGGTCAAATCCAATTAGAAAAAGTTGGAATGGAGAGAAATGAGGATGAATAAACATCATATGGAAGGGTGAAATAAATATTTGTTACTCAATGAAAATCAACATAGAACTTTGATATCTGCAAGGAAACAGATGGCATGCATGTTTATTTCCACAGATAAAAACAGTTTTGTTTTAACAAAATTCAAGATACAAAGCAAAAGGAAAGAAACTGGCTTACATTTTTCTTGATGAACACTTTGGAAGTTTACTCCTTTGACAATGTATCCTGACTGCCAGATCGTTCTGATGTAGGCAGGCTGAGCTCAGGCTGGCATAGTGACTAGACTACAGTGATGTCAATAAATGATGTGATTTTTTTTAATGAAGGCAAAGAAAATCATAGTGGTGCTGGCAACATGTAACCCATAGGCTTCTGCCCCATGACAACTAGAATTTCAAGATGTGAAGGAATCAATGTAAATATTGTGTAGTGTAACACTAAAGCAATGATCTCCACATTTCACCATGCACAAGGGCTAACTAAAAGCTTGGAAAAATAACAATCCCTGCCCCTCACCCCTAAAAAACAAAAAACAAAAAACAAAACAAAAACACTATTCAGCATGAAATCCCTAAAGTTCTGCATTTGATATGCAATCTAAATGGCCCCAATGCATGCAATATGTAGAGGCCTGAGTGGCAATATAAGTGAGAGAGATCTGGGTTCAAATCCATTCGTTTCTTTCTAGACCTCAACAAACAATTGAATTTTGACACAGTAAGTACTAAATATGTTTAAGAGAAGGGAATCTGTTATGTTCTTCAGACTAAACTCTATATTGGAAGTAGCCAGGTAAAAATGAACCAAATTTGTATCTGAAGTGTTCTGTTAGTTGTTTTTACAGACACCAGAGTTACAGAGGAAGATACATTGTAAAGGGAAACCTCAGTCTGTTTTCTTTACTGGAAAAGGTTATGGACTTTCTGGCACAGAATTTATAGGACTTGTAGAACCTGAAACTTATAAATACTCTGGTAATGGATGCACATAGGTTCTTCACCTACATTCTTCTGGAGTAGTACGCTACACCCCATGTTTTGGAAGGCTGTGGCATAGCAAGAACTTGGCTACATTTAGAATACCAGCAGGGCCTTCCCTGGTTGAAACGTCTCTGGCAGCTGTATCCCCTCAGGGAACCCAGGGCCAAGAGAACAGCCATATGCTGTCTGTCTGCTCCTGCGAGAGCCACCATGCTTCCATTAACTTCAGCGTGCTCGTTAAGTAAGTCAGGGATTATTCTGTCAACTCATATATTGTTTCGTGTTCATCTATGACACACCTGAAATGCTGTACACATTTCAGATATGTGTGTGCCTGTGTGTACAACTTGGTAACAGAGGGATAGACATATTGTCACATATACAATCTCTCACACGGCTTGGATGTTCTGAACCCTGGGCTACCTAGCAGTAGCACAATTCCTTTCCTTGGGGCAAACCAAGGAGGACAGCGTGCTGTGTCTCCGGGAGAGAACTAATCAAAACCAAGTAGCATAAAACGTTCAAGCTGTGTTGGTGATTTGGTGTTGGTTAAGTGTTTGAAAATAGGTGCAACATGACAAAAGAGAGCAATATTATAAGAGAATATAATCCTTCTCATTTATCAAAAGGTACTATCAAAATCAACTTTATACTACCAATATACAATGGCCACTCCGATAAATCTTAATCTTCAGGGTGTTTTTCCAAGTCTGACCGAAATAAAAGTATCTGTGCAATATTCTATTATATGCATAGATCTTACAGGAGTAAGAAGTTAACTTGTACCTCCCCAAGTCAATATAGAAACATGGGCATTTACAAAATATCACAGTAAAAAATCATTCTTGGTTGAGGTAATTGAAAGAGTGGAGAAAAAAATAACGTGCAGCTATGACCTTTATAACCTTTACAAGTTTTAGAATGAAGCTCTTACATTCCTAGATCTTCAGATCTCTGTCCACTGTCCCGTTCTTACTTTCTCAGTTTCTCAGCCCTCAGTTCAGCCTTCCTTCCTAACTCCAAGTTCGAGCTTTAAGCCTTTCACCCTCTAACTTGAAGAAAAGGATGAGTTGTATTCCACCTCCGCAGGAGGCGAAGGGCCGAGCACACAGACATCGGAATGTCAAGTCTGAGGCTGAAAGCTGTAAACGTGTACAGGTGACGCTGGTGCAAGAAGCGAAGAGCCAAGCCATGTTAGCGCCTGAGATGAAGGCAAACACTAGCCCTATTGATCCTGCCTTTAATATTTTGAGATTTTTGTGCACCATGGAATTTTGGTTGAATTTTGAAATTTAAAATTATTGTTTAAAATAATATTTTATCTTGATAATTTTTCCCTCATCTTAAATTTGGTATTTCATTTGCCTTACCCTAGACCCACTGCAGCTGAAGTTTTGCAGAATATAATATATTTAACTAGGCGTGTACATAAGTATGTGATATAAATAAGGAGAAAAGAACAAGAAGGATGGAAATAATGGTTGTTGAGGGCTTATTACATATATTTCAGGCATGGTTTGTTGATATACACAAAGAATATGTGTGTGTATTCTTATTTAATACTGTGAACTTTACATTTTTCTGATGAGAAAAAGGAAAGCTACAGAAGATTAAATAATTTTCCCAAAATGGGACTGGGGCAAAAGGAGGTGAGACTTAGAGTGACCTGTTTGTAAGCTATGAGACTAGGTAGCACACATCAATAGGCTGCTAGCTAAAATTGTTATTGTACTTGGGAAATGAGGTAAAGTATAATTTATTTTTATTAATTAGCAATACAGTTCATCCTTTTATTAAGGGTTCAAGTACAAATTTGATGCTCAGAATATAAATTTATACAGGTATCTTTTCTAAATCTCATGATACTTTACTGTTTCCAGATGATTTCTCAAGTTCTTAGTTTGAATTACTGCTTTTTTTAGCAATTCTTTTTGTGGACCACGCTAATATTTTGTGAGCTATGAAGTGGAAGTTAAATATTTAAATGTCAGAGAGCTTCAGAAATAAGTATTTCTCTTTCAGTTAGTATTAGTGACAGCTGTATGGGTTAGAGGCAAGATCAGGGAAATCAATATTAATTATTTATGTTGCTCCTCTTGTCATGATGAAATAAATATCTATGAATGATGTGATGGTTAAATCAGTATGTGTGGGGCTCAAGGAAGGACATGAATATATATGATCATATTTGTATGCACAACTGCTAGAAGAATAAATATCTGCTAACAACATGACATGAAAAAGACTGTATAGAGAACTAGAAAAGAAAGAAATATTCATAGTCGATACAAAAGCAGGATCATATGCATAAATACGAGTGCTAGGGAAGGTCAGCAATGCTAAGACAGGATTACTGTGATGGTGAATATGGATAGGAACAATTATTGATTTATAGTTAATTGAGTTTTTATTCACCTAAAATCAAAGACTATGCATTATAATGTTTATGAAGTCAAACCAAAAGTGAAATAGACTTTACATTAAACATCTATTTTAATTTTTAATAGCTTTGAGAGTATGTTGGAGTAGCAATGTGATAGGAATAAAACAGTATTTTTTGAAGGCACATAATCTTGGTTTTGGAAACAGATTTTGTCACTGTTAATTTATAATTTGTGAGTGTTATTTAACTTTTCTGTACCACATTCCTCTTCTATAATTGCACATAATTGTAGCTACTTTATGGGACAGTTGTACTAATAAGCTAATGTGTGTAAAGTTCAGAGTCTATAGAATTCCAAGTCCTGTGTCTGGAACATACCAGTTTATTGAATGTTAATTGTTATATTAAACATTGATGCTTGTGGAAACAAAGAAATAGTGCCTTGAAGCAAATGCCTGCACTATACACATAACCACCCACATTTCACAAACATAGAATAGTGAAAATGGTTTATACTTTTCTTTGTTTCCCAGATAACTAATACCTACAGAATTAAAAGTAGAGAAGAAAATCAATTGTAATAAGTAGAGCAAGGAAATATTTAAAATCAATCGATTGCCCTTAGAATTAAGGAAAAACATAAGAAATGAAATAACTTTAATTGATTTTCTTTTGATTTAACTAAAGCAATAAATTACTGGCCAAAAAGAAATATTTAAGCAAAAATGCTTTGGAAAACATGTTAAAAGTGAAAATTATACAGATGCACTAGCCACCTATTAATAAGAAGTCATGAGTAGATTATTACATATTATTATAAAATATACACAGTATCATAATAATAAGGTGTATGAAAAAAATTGAGCATGTCTTTTTGTGATTGATTACCATTTTACTAAGTATATTCATATGTGGTTCCTGAATTAACTGCTGGTCAATTTTCCCGATTAAGAGGCAGGCTTTTCAAGTCAGTATGCTGGGGTTCTAACCTCAGCTTTGGTTCTTGTGAGTTGATGGATTTCAGAAAACTTATTTAACTTTCCAATACTTTTTTTTGTCACCTTTGTAAAGCACTTTATGTTGCTGTGAGTTTTAATCAAGATAATGCAGTTATTAAGAGTTAGGAGCTGAAAGGATGTCTATTAATGGCAACATTATGTTTATTTTTATAATAGTGGAAAATTAAGAGATATTTTGTCTAAATGTTTAATTAGAAAATTCAATATTTATTCTAAACAGACATATTTTTTTCAGTCTCAGCTGAAATGAGAGCCCAACCCAACATTTTCCTTTTAGACATCAGGAAATTTCAGAGGATATTTCAAGCTCTCTGTCTGATTTTCAGAATGACATGATTTGAAGTGAGAGCTTGCCACTTTGATTTGCTTACCCAAGTTCAGATAGCAAAAGCTTTTAATTAGCCACTTATTTTAATTAGTCTAGCTAGAACAATATTTGTTCTGAAATTCAGCCACTTCAAATGGCACTGGAATTTCTCAGTCTTTCTACATATGTCAAGAAAATAAGTATCCATTTACCATCCTGACCTCTGTCTTTAATGACCCTAAAAATAAAGGCATAAAGTTGAATAAGCTGATGTTCTAGCACATACCTTTTCCCTTCAAAGGGAAGATGTTCATGTTATCCAGTGGGGAATTTCCATATAACACTCATTCATATCACAAAATGAAATGTTGAATAATTACTTCATGAGTGTCCAAACTTTTTTCTCTTGTAGCCTGTAATTTCTTAAGTCTTTTCCTAATTGTGTGACTATATCATATCTGTTTCGATGTACCAATAATGATGAAAGGAATTTATGGAACTGATTCTTTATAATATAAACAAAGTAATGAAATAATATTTCAGAAATGCTTTGATTATCATGATGTTCAATCCCTTATTTTGTTCCCAGCTTTTTTGAGGTATAATTGGTAAATAGAATTTCATATATTTAAGGTGTGTAACCTAATACTCAGATAAGAATATACATTGTGAAATGATTACCACAATCAAGTTAGTTAACATATTCATTAGGTCTTTTACATGCCATCATTTTTTGTATTGCAAACATTTATGGTCTACTTTTAGCAAGTCTCAAGTACATAAAATCGTATGAATAACTATAGCGACCATATTGCATATCAGTAGAAGATATTCATCTTTACCTGCAAGTTTTTACCCTATAATTAGCATGTCCCCAAGCCCTACCCTGACAGCCCCCATCAGTCATTCTACTCTCTGTAAATGTCTCAAAATGCCTAGTCCTGTGCCCAACCCTTGTTACTTATTTTTTAGTATCTGATGGAAACTTAGAATACTTTCATACCTATAAAGAAATACATTTAGAAAAAAATATAGACTCAAGGGTTGAGATGTGATGAATGGACATGTACCTTGGGGTATAACATGGTATTAAAATGTATATATTAATGTATATATTTAAAGAATTTTTGAATGTAAAGTAAGAGACCATTCTAGTACATTCTGGTACAGACAGTGTCTTTGAAAATTCGATTTTCTACATTTGGGAAGCCACAATCAAATCTTGCTATGTACCAATCAACAGAGTGTGCTAAAGTGCAAAATCTTCATTGCTATCCTGACATTTTCATTTAGCTTCTGCTGAATACTCAGTCAATTCTTCCAACATTCAGAAAAATGTTTCTCAGCATTTACCTTGTCATTTTGATGATGCTATACATCCCACAATCAAACGGAAATTGTCAGGTCTTTTTTTCCTATAGTAATTCACAAATTCCTACTCACATTGATTGAGGAAAATGATTTATTATTACTTTTTCATGCTTCCATATTTCTAAGGTAAAGAAAGATATAATTATTTAGTTTGCATATACACAATGTGGTTTTAAAACTTTCCTACAACATGAAGGTAAGTTTGGATTTGACACTGCAATGAGGAAAACTGTGTGAGATTTGAGGCAATTTACAGAGTTGCAGTAAAATCAAAAAGTGGACTTTGATTTGAAGGAGAGTGGAAGAAAATTGCATGATGGCCAGCATTTCTAGTTTCAGGAATAACAGATAATTTCTGATATTGAAGCTTGTAATCTATGGACACAGATGATTACTAAATCAGTAAATTCTAGCTAGGCTGTTCTGAATTCTGGTCTGTTTATTGGTGATTTATACCGACTGTCCTATTATTACTTCAAACTCTAACTTTAAAAGAGTGTGCTCATAATTTTTCCTCCTATATTGGCTACTTTGTTTGACTTTCGTATTTTCGTATTTAAATCGTCATGATTTTCCCTGTCACCTGAGATGCATGAGCAGTTATTTATTTACTTTTTGGTGAATAAATAACTAGCCATTGAGTTCTGCATTTCCTCCTTTTTATGAGACAAGGTTTCACTTTGTAGTGTAGGATGGCCTTAAATTTGCTGTGATCCTCCTGCCTCAGTCAGGGGAGGGCTGGGATTACAAGTGTGTACCAACATCTCTGGCTCTGTAGTTCTTCCTTCAGGTCGTCTTTTCTATATACCTTGTTCCCAATCTGCTTCATCCCTTCATTCTCGGGGTAGCAATAGCAAAGTATATTTGCAACCAAAGTAAATATAATAAAGACTTCAGTAACAATTTCTAATAGTAATTGAGTTTGACTAGCCACACCCAAATTATCACAGCATTTAATTACAGAAATTAAAAAGAATCACAATGAAAACTATGCCTCAAAAAGGATAAAAACTGCAACAGAAATATTACAGTCATTTACTTCAATATATTCCTGTATTTCTGATATTAGTGTTATTAATTTTTATTAGTGTTTCAAATTTCTAATTAGTAAAATAGGAAATTTTAGGTGATTTTTAAGATTCTTCATTCTAAAAATAGTCTAAAGTAATATTGCATCAGTGCAGGCTTATTTTGGAAGTTGAACTTTATGGCATTTGCATTTTGTAAGGTCAATGAATATATGTTAACATTTGGCTTATAACACATATGAATGTACGTGCTGTTTTATTACAGTTTAAAAACTCGTTAATGTTGAAAGTTGAGGCATTTTGGAGACCCCACATTTTTTAAAAAAAATTTAGGGTTGATCAGAGCATAATTATGGATATATCTAGAGTAGGTCTTCTCTAAAAGAATTCCCACCTCCAATATTCTCTAATTTTTAATATTATCATTTACAGTTATACATATATAAATCTGATGGAAATAATGAAGGTTAGAATTACCATATATACTGAAAGAATAACTCCAAATAATTTAGAGCTAGAAAGACCCTAAAAGGCCACCTCTTTTCCTGACCACTTACAGATAAGGAAACTAAGAAAAAGAAGGAAATGAAAAATTTGCTCTGAGCTGTGGAAGGCCCTTCCACAACCTTCTTACAGTCCAGGAAGCTTATATTTGTAATTCCAAAGGAAAGTTATTGGAATTCTAGTGAGTTAACTACAATGAGTTAACCACCACTTCCAGTATAATCCACAATGTAAATGGAGACAAAGTTATGCATCCAAGATGGTGGGGAGCCAGGAGGATCCTAAGTCCAGATAGGATGATGGCTAACCGAACAAACCAAAGGCCCTGACCCAAAGCTGAACCTAGGTTTTATTAATTCGATATGCAGAGTGGCTCAGGGATAAGTGACTGTGAGAGTGATAGAAAGTACATGAGTGCTGTGAACTGTGAGTTGGGCTAGATAAGTGGCCTCAAATCACTTCTGCAATATGCAGAGAGAAGGATATACAGAAGGAATAATCTACATAACACAATTTCAGTTGGTATCCAATGTTCTGAGGTCAGTGCTCACTCCGATGTGTAATTTTCTATGCTATGGGACGTCGTAGCCTCTTTTCTCAAGGCTCCATCCTAGCTGACAGCAGGGTGCATGGCTTTCCCACCCAGCTCACATGTTCTTTGGGAACTATGGGGCGGGACAACACTGGACCTTGCTTCAAAGACTACACATGAGCATCTCTGCTAGATCGATTTGTGTTGCTTAAAGACAATTGAAAGGATAAGCAAAAGTCCTAGCCAGCTCTGTACATATGAATACATGGAAATAGGACTAGATTTAGCCAACATGGAGATGATTGCTTGCTCTTTCTTCAAGGAGAGTTGTGCAGGTAGTCCTCCACACTAAGCCACTTGAGAAGGTTGTAGTGGGGTGGAATTGCAGCCTTGAACTTTGGGGTATCTCTGGACCCCACTTCAACGTCCTTACTAGGACTCAGATGAATTGGATATTATGTTCTGATGATTATTTGTTTTGCCTTTGCTCTATAAATGTATTTAAAACTATGAAAGGACTCAACCTTTGCCTCACATGAAAGCTAATAAATTAGTCTGCTACGAATGTGAGGATGCTAGGAAATGTGAGACTCTTGGGTTAAGGACAAAGGACTTTATTATTCATGACACAATAAGCGCCATGAGCTTTATATTTGTGCAAGTTCCCTTTGACAGCGTAAGTCCCATATTGGGTTAGTGTTAGAACTAAGAAATCCTATACTTAGAAGATCAAGGCTTTTTGTTTTTAAAAGGGTAAAACAAATGAGCCTAGACTTTGCTCCAGATCTCTAGCTTCCAATATCTGCTTGACATAAGAATGTTCTTGAACAGATAATCTAGAAACAAGGTGCCCATTTTCATTGCTCTCAAGATGTGCCAAACGGGTAACATGGCCATTAAAAACCAACTCCTATCCCTGAGCAATATGATGGTCAATCTCAGGGAGTTTAGAGATGTTCGACAGTAGAAGGCACAGGACGGCAAATGATACCAGTTAATCACTGTTATTCTTAGGGTAATTGTGTGTTCCAATTTGTCCAGAACAAACCCTGACACAAACCAATGAATACTTTTACATTTATTTAAACATCCCCCCAAACTCTCAACTGTGTCTCATTTTAGTACAAATACAGTCAGTTCCAGGTCACTGTGAAACAAATTCAATTTCTGAAATAGAATCCTTTCAAGATGAATATACAAGTTCTTCTTTAGTGGCTATGACTGTATATCCTCCTGCTGAATCTTAGCAAATTTTGCATGTTTTTATGCATAAGGAAAAAGAAAAAAGTGTACTTGCTTTCATAAGAGTTCTTGATAAAGATCTGCAGATTTTCAATGTACAATATTTGAGTTTTTTGTAAATGTTTCATTCTTTCCATATGGCCATTTGCGGAGGTCTTCACACATTTGCAAAAGAATGTATCTCAGCAAATATTTGTGATATATCCATATACCATCTTTGGTATAACTTTACATTTCACTCAAATCACTGTGACTTCAATGGAACTTCACGCGTTTATATTTGGGCTCACAAAACTGAAGGCCATCACAGTCCCTTGCTTCCTTTCTGTTTCTGGCATGCTGTTCAATGATGTCAGTAAATCTCCTGATTTAAAGTGCAAAATTTAACCTTAATGTTCTCAGCCACTTTGTCCTCCTGGCACACACTCAAATATTAAATCTTTTTGACACTCATGCTTGGTGGGGTTAAAACACTTAAATATGGTGAATGAGGCAGCGAGTTTTATAATCCCTCCTAGAGTATATCAGCGATTTTATGAAGCTGTAGAAAAGCATCCAAGATCATGTTAAAAATGATCTCAGATACTGGAGGAATTCAGAATTTCTAGAAATATGTGCCAAGTTCTTCTTGCATTTCAGGTGCATCATGCTGTATTCTAAACAGCACACATAAGCTTCGGAGATGTTTTCAACTGCAGTTCAAAAGGGTGAGGCTACTAAAATATTTTTTACTTGACCTATACAATATGAAAATATTCTGCCTCTACTATTCTGATAGAGGACCCATCTAGAGTATATAAAGAATTCAAAAGTTAGACCCCCCCAAAGCCATCAAAACATGGGCAAATGAAGATATTACTCAAAAGAAACAAAAATAGCCAATAAACGCTTTAAAAATGTTCACAGAGCCGGGCGT
>RJWT010005980.1:0-29969 GCA_004365215.1 Cuniculus paca | reverse complement strand
TTTCTTGTAAGCCTATTTTTTTCCTTTGACTTTTCCTAAGCCTATTTCTCTCTTTGGCTTCTCTTAAATCTGTTTCTTTCTTTGACTGCTCTTAAGCTTATTTCTCTATTTGGTCCTGGTGAAACTGTCTTTTTTTTTTTTCTTTTGCACCAAGTTTAACAACTGATGAAGTCAGTATGAATTCACTGCAGTGATGAATATTGACATCAATGAAAACAACCCTATACTAATCAACCCCATAAAATGACTGGCAATTGGTAGCATTCTTGCAGGGTTTGACTACAATTGCACTTTTTACCCTCGTGCATGTACAATGAGAAGTGTTCCCTCACCCACTGTTTGTTCTTACTCTGGTCCATGTTCAGGTGCCAATTGCTGCATATCAGCACAGCTCTTGAAGTTCCTGTGGGAAGGACAGCAAAAGGATGGGGAAATAAAAGGGATGAAAGCTGAGGTCAGGTGGGACCCTCTCTCCTGATGGGATAAAAACAACTGCTCAACCACTGTAGTACATTTATTTATACACTCACTAGGAAGATGTCAATTTCAATCCCTCTGCCTAGCAACTTGTTCACCTGGCTGGCCTGGGCACTTTGTCTTTTTGGAGCTGGAATAACTTGTTTCCATGGCTTGCTTTGAGCTTTCTCTGTTCTCAGGGCTGGCCATGCTTTAACCCTACATGTGTGATCAATATCCTCACACATTAGGTAATTATTGACAGAATTTGACATACAGTCTGCCATTCTAAAAGTAGCAAATAGATACTGTAGAGAAACATGGTATGACCTAATGTAACATTACAAAATTCTCCTAATATTAAATATCTTCATATATTTTTATCATATTTATACAGATAATGACCTAAAACAATTAAGTTAAAATATATTCACCATTAATACTTCATGAGAATAGAATTGCAAAAAATAGTCATAAGGAATGAAATCAATGAGACAATTTAAAGAGTTATTTGGCTTTTCCTGTGTTAAAAATACAAACTAAGATATATTTATTATTGCATGTAATATTTAGGTGCATGTGTACATGAGTTTGTGTAAAATAATAAATTACCAATCCCAGTGATTTCTATATATACATAATCATCTCTTTCATGTTGAACACACATACAGAATTACACATAATATAATATACTTGTAAGTTACAAAAAATAGAGTGCAGTCAAATATAATGCACAGAGATGAAGTAAATACCAACAATAAATAAAGATTGTAAATCACTAGGCAGCTAAGTGCTCAAAAAATATTGTCCTAAATATTATTATATTATAGATTAACAAAAACAAATTTTTTGAAAACCAGAATCAAGTAAGCAAAATAGTTCTATAAAATCATAATTTAACCAACAGAAAGTCTTAACTCACTGAAATTTGGGGCTATATTTGAGTTTTAGCAGAATAAAAAATTCATAAGAAAACAAATGCTATCATTGTATCATTCCAAAAAGAACTTGCAGTTCATGTTTATGGTTTAGTAAGCATCCCTAAATTCATAGGTTAGCAAATGAAATGAATGCCAAATATTTGAAAAAGTTTAAATGTAGCTTAATTTACACAATAATCTCACAATATAAAAACACAGAGTTGGAAAAGATTTTTTCAGTAGGGTAAAAATGAAAATACAAAATTGTGTTTTGAATTAAGTTACTGAAGAGATACTTTTTAAAACCACTGTCTTTTAATTTACATTGCATGAACAGTAGTTTCTGATCTGGTTTTAATGGCAATAAAGTTGATTTTTTTTTTTTTTTTGCGGCACCGGGGATTGAACTCACGACCTTGCGCTTGCCAGGCGGGCGCTTAGACCGCTGAGCTAGATCCCCAGCCCTGGTGTTTTTTTGAGACAGGGTCTCACTATGCCATTCAGGCTGGCATTGAGCTCACTTTGTAGTCCAGGCTGGTCTCGAACTCAGAATGATCCGCCTTGTCTCAGCCTCCTGAGTGCTGGGATTACAGGTGTGAGCCACCTCACCTGGCTAAAATTGATATTTTGATCCCTAAAAAAAAATTTATATTGCATGGTTGAGATTTTGGTCTCCTGTGTTAGAGTTCTGCATTGAAATCCCAATTTTGCCCCTGCTAGATACTTGACAGGAAGCAAGTATTCACATTTTCTAAGATTGTGCTTTAGCATAGATAAAATAGGTATAGCAATAATTATCCACAATGGTTTTACTAGAAATAAATGAGAATACTGATTAGTATATATAAATTGCATAATAAATATTATTAATTTAAAGTGTATTTGTTCCAAGGGGTTTAACAATGAGAGACAAAAGGATTAATTCTGTAATTCCAGAGGAAAAAACATTTCAACAAGACAAAAAGGTGTTAATAAGCCACTAAACTCAAAGATCAGTATGGTTTATATTTAGCAGGAAAAAAAAATTCTTCAAAAGTTGAAGCCAACAATGGACATTGATTGCATTTTATTTTATTTTATTTTATTTTATTTTATTTTATTTTATTTTATTTTTGCTAGAGGCATATGTTACTTCCAGAAATGTTGCTGGGAGACTAAGTCATCTGGAATTCGTAGCTGTACGCAGATTAGAGTCAAGGGCCCTTGATTTGAAAGCCCTGGAAAATCTCATTTAACTTGGATTAGAATTCCAAAAAACATTGTAAGAATTAGGATTTTTCACTGAGAGATTAAATCAGAACTGTGTATAATCACAAAGACTAGGGGACTAGCTTTAAATCATTTTGAAAAATGAAATGCCTACTTTTGAAATTTGTAATAACTTTCTTTACAAAATCAAAGGACAGGTGTCATGAAGATGTGGGTAGAAGTATACAAATATTCCAAAAAGAAGAGAACATATCATAGAAAACATAAAATATAGATACTTTTATTAATTTTCAGGAAATGAAAAAATTGAGAATTTCATTCAAGTGGTAGAATCAATTAACAATGCAATTAGTAAAACTCAATTTTAAAATAAATTAAAGCACAAAAATATGTAAGTTTGTTTCCAAATATGTGTGACAACTGAGAATATGACTTAAAGAATAAGAAGATATGTTATAAGAAAGTATTCATAAGGAAATATGAACAGGCAAAAATACACACTTATGTACATACCCATATATGCACACACTTACACATAAAAATAATACATACATACATATATGTGTGTAAGTATTTTATACATGCAACTTGAAAATAACTGTATTCATACATTAAAACCAATCATATAGAGTTTTTAACAGGATAATTTTTATTTAATATGATATGTTCTGTTTTATAGTTTCCCTCTACAGCTTGCTGAAAGGCAATAAGGGTTTCTTAGAGTGAATATAGGTTTAATTCATCTATTGTTCTGTAAGTTATTGTATAATATTGAGAATAAGCATAGTCTATCAAATTTTTGATGTTATCTAATTATTATATTACTAGCAGCACCAAAAGTAGTATTGCCATAGGGGAAAAATAATTTTATAGTTATACATGAATTTAAGAATCATGGGCTTCACAATTAAAATAAAACATGAGAAGCCTAGAGGATCATCACTAATCATGCTTTTTAAAACATATTGTTCCTGAACTAATACACAGTTGACTAAAAGAAATAATTTAAGTTTTTTGGTCTCCAAAATTACATTGATATCAAGAGATGTAATATTTGCATAAATATGTCTTGAATGCTTTTTTATTTTGTGCTGCAAAATAACATATGTATTTTAAGATTTAAAATAGCATTACCATCTGTTATGGATTAAAAACCAGTGGTCAATTTAACACCACCTGAATTAAATCAGCATGGTGCTGAGTGTAGATGGCCCACCTGAGGAAAGTTGCCGGCATAAAAAAAGATGCGGAGAGGAAGAGCGGGCACTGTGGGTTCACCTAAGTATCGTTGTTTGGAGCCATTTGTTCTCTTGGAGGAATTGTCATGCTGGCTTCCCAGATAAGAATTCGGCCATTTTCATTGGAGGAGCTCAGGACCTTGTCGCTGAGAGTGGCTGTGGTTCACTTTGGGGGAGCTCTAATCCTTACAATGAGCATCACTTCCTGACTCGAGGGGATGTGTGCTGTTTAATCTCCAGAAGTTGTCACACTGGCTTCCTGACATGTACTCAACTGTTCTCATCATTGGAGGAGCTTGGAACCTCATTGCCACTGAGGATGGCTGTGGTACTTTTCAGGGAGAGCCCTGGTCCTTATTTTGAGTGTTACTTCTTGGCACCCATGTAGAACCCTCAACCTTCTGGAACAGATCCTTCACCCACTGGCATAAACTTTCTAGCTTCTACCACTGACATTTGGGCCTTCCCAGAACAGATCCATGAAGCAGACTTGCATGAGTCCTTGTGATGGGCTCTAGGCCTCCCATTGGACCCGTGGGAAGCATTGTCATGGGCTCTAGGTCTTCAGCTGGACTCAAGCAGGACATTACTGTGGGATCCAGGCCCTGTTGAATTTTCTAGGTCTTTAGTGTTGTGAACAGATTTCCTGCACTTTCTTGTGTTTAACTCTGGGTGGTCATCATAAAATAATAATATAAATTCTGTGTCGTGTATGTAATTGTTGTCCTTGTAACTCCTGGCTACAACACCATCTATTAGAAACTATTAATCTTCCTTCACTTACAGGTTTCTCAAATTATCTGAGAGACAAATGTTAGATCTATGACATCAAAAATCTATAATGTTTTTCATAATTCTTTCAAAGCAAGATAATTCTTCTAAATCTCATTTCTTGTAAGCCCATGGTTTATATGACATGATTCACTCTGCTATTGTATTGCAAGAGTTAACTACTACTCATTTCTGGAATAAGTGTTTGACATACACACTGGTAAGCTTTTTACTTATATTTTTTCATTCACCCACTGTAAATGTTCTTATCCCCAATTTGTTGTTCATGGACTAATCCTTAAGGAAGATGACACATAGCCAAATGAAACCAAGATGAAATCCAACGTTACACATATATCACTGCAAAACTCAGTGCTCTTAGTCAGTTGACTTCCACTTTATATTTTGTACTTTATTAAAGAGAAATCCTTGGAGCAAATGAAGACCTGCTCAACTCTTGAAGCAACACCAGTATGTTACTAATCACATGGACTTCTCTTTCTTGGAAATAAGCAAAATTAGTTTAGTTAAAATTAACCGAAAGCCTCATAATGTTACATTCATTTTGACAAAAGATACTTCTTTTCTGAAAATGTTATAAACACAAAAATACTTTCAAAGTATGTTTATCAAAATAAACTTTCCTTACACTTAATATCCAGGGAGTCAAACAGCAATATACAAAGATCAAAACCAAAGGACAATGCAAACATGAATTTCAAAATATACGTAACTTTTTTCCTATAACTTGATTCATTTATATTCTCTCTCTCTCTCTCTCTCTCTCCTTCCTTTCTTGAGGAAAACAAAACATCTTACTATACTGTGATTTCAAAGAGTTTATAATAATACATTCCTATAATATTAACTCAAATATTTGAAGTACTGGGCTAAAAGAAGGGAGGGAATTTGTGGAGAGAGAAATAAATCCCTCAGTTATAATGTTATGTGATGCCAATTAAAATGCACTCCCAGGTTGCAAAGCAGCTGCCAAACTGCAGTGTTTTCAGAAATAATTACAGAAAGGGTCTATGTGGCAAAAGTGCTTTTAGCATTCATCTCCTGAACATTTCATCCACAAACATATCTCCATGCAAAAACAAAGAGAGTTTGTCAAGCACAGAATTGCATTTAGCACCCTGGTAGTTCACTTAATTAGAATAAACCCAGACTTCCTAAGGTTCTTTTTTAAGTCTAAACCCCATCACCACTAACTGACTTTAATTATGTGACTCTTACGAGACTTTTGGCATGTAATCGGACAGACTGCAAATATGGATATTAACACACATGCGTTGCGCACACTCACACACATTCATTCTTTCACGCACAGGGTTTTGAAGAATCTATTGATGGAGTCTAGTATTTTCCTGCCACAATCTCATGACGAAATTATAGGAAAGACAAATATCGGCCTCTTTGTGACTTTGTATCCTAGTTGCAAAATAAGGATAGAATAGTTTCTGTTTTATGGCTACTATTTTTAAGACATTTCTTTTTCTGAAGCATATCTATGTATACATCAAAAGTGAGAGATGAGCATAGATTTTGCATGTATTCCATGCCCAACATATCATATAGCTTCCTGCATTAGCATCCATTACATTGTTTTTAAAATTAAATAAGATAATTTTGGAGTATGCATAGTTTGGTACTTATATGATGAACTTAATCAAACAATATTTAAAGAATTATAAAGAAAAGATAAAAGTTCTGTGTTAAAGTCCATTCACTATCAATACCTAGATTACTAACATTAAAAATAAATTGTAATACTTGTCCTCAGTTTACCTCCACGTTTTTACCAAAATATGTTCAGGTTTACAATTTCTGAATTGTATTACAATCTTACTGTGATTAGATTTGTTAACAATTTTCTATGGGGAGCACCACTGTAATTAAGTAGTAAAAGTCTTTTTCATTATGCAGGCCTTTGAAATTCATGTTTGACAAAACTTGTGCATGATGATAAATTTAATTAACTTTTTGGAAAAAAATCAGTAATGAGTAAATTATAATCTTGTAATAAATTGCTTTCAAGAATGGCCCTATTTGATTACTCAACCTTCTTTGTCTTCAGGCAGTACAGTTTATCTGAATAAAAATTCAAATCATAAAATCCTGGGAAATAGAGGTCATTATTTGCAAAGTGCCATCCACCATGGGCCACCTACCAGGAATAGTGACATGCAAGTAACTCACAGCATGACCAGCAAGCGAGACAGTAAGGTCTGCCAATGACCAGTGCGGGAGCTTTGTAGCGGGCCTTGGAAGGACCCCCAACAATCCATTCCACCTAGCTTAAAGGAGATCTACCTGGAGGAGGTTTGAGATATATAACAATCACAGGGAAGACTAAGCCTGAGTCACCCAGGAGAGTTTTAATACATTCCTGACCCATACAAAAGAAGAGATAGTTCAAACTTTGTAAGTCAGTAAGACTGACTAATTCATTGTGTGGAAATTGATACCTAATACGTTAGTCATAGAGTGCTAGGTGGGGATTATTTTTAAAATGCTATACAAATGACTGTTGCATCTTATAATTTTCTGTTTAGAAGTCAGAAACTAGTTTATATTTTATTACTATGAAGATAATACATCTTTTTATAAAGAGTATTCAGTCTCCTTTCAATAACAATGTGGGTATGCAAGTACAATATCTTTTCCTTTCTATCAACTCTAATTTGAAGTTATAGCACTTTTTGAGTCTCTGATTTCATACATTTTGCCCTGTACAAAAATTCTTGCATTATATCCAAAGTGATCAATCTGTGTTTCTTTTCTCTTTCATCTCTCCTCTTAAAATTTTTTTTTATTTAAGTGAAATTTACATATCATAAAGTTAATAATGTAGTGTGAAAACTTCAGGAGTGTTTAATGTAATCGGTGTTGTACAATGGCACTTGTATCTAGTCCTCTATCTTTAAGATTCCAATTAATATATAACCAATGACTAATTTACTGTTAATTTTTACTGTATCATCCCTAATTTCCAAGCTTTTACCTTTAGGATTTCTTTAGGTTGTTTTAAAATCTATGTTTTATATTTTATACTGAAATTAACATTAAAATAGGAACACAGATTACTTTAAGGCTTATCTCTGATAACTTCTGTATCGGTAGCATCAGGCATTAACTTACTAATTATAATTTCATTTAGTTTTAATTCATTTTTTCTTGTCTTTCCTTGTTAAACATTGTAAACATAGTTTGTGTATGTGTGAATTGTGTATATACATCACATAAAAAAAGAAGATTTAACACATTGAAATCATTAAACAGTTATTTATTCTGGAGAGAATTTAGCTTTTCCAGTAACATACCCACAGACCCTTGCAGTACCGTATCATCTTAATCTATGCTTTAGGTATAAAGAGGATTTGTAGTTGGACTTGAGTTTAGTTAATGAGGATCACAGTATCCTTCTCTTACTCTTGATGTCTACCTCTTTGACTACTAATATTGACTCTGAACATTTGTCATCTTCCATTTGTCATCTCTAGTGTCCTATATTTATTTCCCTTGCCATACAAAATTAACAAATAGTGCTTCTCAGATTATTAACCTCATCAAAACTTCTTGTAAAATTGAAGATACCATCAGAGGAAAATTGAACTCGTGTTGTACTAAAATTTTCGCTTTTTTAATGGATGAATGTGTGTGCTTATTTTCTAGACATATACATCTAATATTTACATATAATTTAACTCTCACTAGAAAGGCCTCTACAATCTTTTCAAGATGGACTTGTATGTAACATTCTTAATACACATCCAACTATTCTTACTGAATGATTACATTTAAAATGTTTCAAAGAGTTTAAAATTTGATGAGATATACTGTGGAGAAATTGAAAACTTTCACTATTTTCCAAATCCTCCCACATTTCTATCATTCACATTTCTCTGGATTCACTCTTTCTATACCCCTATTGTCTCCCTTATAAAGTTTGCCATCTACACCCAGTAAATATATCTAATTTCTTAGTACATTTGTCACTGACTTCTCTATCTTCCTGCACGTTATCTTAGCATTTCCATTTCTACTCCTATATTTCTACTTATCTACAATATCTATACTAAAATTAATTATTACACATTTCTTTTCTCTATTCTTTTATATTTTCTACATGTGAATGTATTATCAATAAGTTGTTTTAAAAATAATGAAAATATTACACAGAATAAGAATTAGGATGTGTATATGAAAGAAGAAAGAGAATGCAAGATGTGTCTGTCTTTGTCCTTAGTAATTTTGAGATTTAAAATGTGCTAGGTACATGTACCAATTTCCTACAGTAAATGTAATCAGTATATACTGCACATGGTATGCATGAAAGTATCTTGGTTTTAGATACCCATGTTATACCCTAACATTCTAAGTTTTTAAACTAAAATGTATTTAAACTTTTTAAAAAATTTGAATACTCATTGCTGGACAGAATTTTAGAATTCTCTAGAAATATACTAGATAATGAGTAAACATTGCAAATAATTCATCTACAATTATGCAACTCAGATTTTAACCAAGAGTACATGGTATAAAAAGAAAGGAATTAAACCCTTTTTTTATAATTGTGCCACAAAAGAACTGAGTTTCCATTTGGCAGGTTTCCAAATACATTTGAAATATTCCTAAATCTTCCATAGTGTGAACAATTTTCACATAGAAGTACTTGGATAACTTCAGATTCCATTATACATTTATTCACAGTATATTCTGTTTTGTAGGAAAGCAGTGTTTATTTTGCTTTCATTTTTTATTTTCTTGTACTTGAAAACACACACACACACACACACACACACACACACACACACACACACACACACACACACACACATACACACATGACTTATAATAGCTAAGTTCCAAATAGAATTTCTGACTGAGCACTTTTCTTTTAATTTGGGAAGAGTCAGTTGTAGAGACTGCAAATGACATCATTAACCACTGAAATTGATGGAAATGCTAAGATAACATTCTTTGCCCCAATGTAAACACTGATGACTCCGTTGAGGGATGCCTTACATTGTAAGTCTGGGATTTAGTTTATAGGTCTAACAAGTATGACCTTTAAAATAATGTCTTTGCTATAAAAAAGGAAAGAAAACTCTTTATAACTAAAATATATTGGCTACAAAATCACTTTCCAGCAAGTAGTCTGATTACAATCAAAATAACACACTAAAATGAAACAGTTTACCTGTGATCAATTTAATGTGGCTGTAAAATGCTAATTATGAGAGAAAACACATTCAAGGCTTGTGGTACCTTCTATAAAACTTGCAGAGAATCTAACACTCAGTGATGTGTAGCACATATGGGCAAGCAGATGGTCAAAGTATTATTTTTAAAAACAGGACTTTTGCTGACAAAATACAGAATTGGAATGGTGTGATTGGAAAGCTAAGAGGATGTTATTTATGAAGCAGTAAGCTCAGGCTCAGTAATTGGATTCTTGCTAAATGGCAGATAAAAAGACCGTGGTGAAAAATGAATGTAGCTATAGTCATGAATGAGAAATTTTTCTAACAAGGTACTTATCAGTAATTTCCATCCTAGCTCATCACTTTGCACGTCTTTGGCTTTGGAACAGCTAGAAGAGAAAGATGTCTACTCTACCACATCAGATTTGACTCATGTAAACTATTGACTCATCTCTTCTTCATTCATACCTGGTGAAAAAGAAATGCAAATTGTAAATGTGAACAAACAGATGTTACATATAAAATAACTTTAAACTCCAAATAAAATAGAGCAAATAACAAATACCACCTTCATTACTTAAAATCACTTGCTGATTTTGGTGTTCCTTGTTTGAACTACTTTAGCATCTTTTTATGTATCAAGAATACATTATATTAAACTGAGATTTTCAGTGAATCACTATCCCTTCTTACATTTCCTAGTAGCTCACTGAAGTTAGTGATTATCTCTTGTATGTATTTTATTTATCTACTAAATATTGATAGATAAGTCAATGAAGATATATTATTCAGTTTGTAGGTTTTAAAACTTCATATTTAAATTTGCAGTAATTCTTCAGTAGGAAAGAAGCTTTAACTTCTAAATATGATCATTTAAGAAAGTAAAGTTTAATGAGTCTTAAGAATTAGCTTGAATCACAAATTCTTTTCCTGTAAAAGAATTAAACCTATAAAAGCATTTGACTATGAAGAATAAAGTACATTTTCAAGTCTTCTATAGATCAAATCCAAAAGTCAATTCATAATATTTTCAAATATTTATGATGTGAGCTTTCCTCATATTTTAATTCAAGACATTTGTAGATAGTTAACAGAGTTTTGCACTTAGGTGTTACTGCTTGTTACACACAAATGTATCCCTTTTTACTATGACATGCTTATCTTCAAATATATATTTGCTAAATTCTGTATTTTGCAGAGAAGACAATAGAAAAAACATAGAAAAATAAAAGAAAAAGTATTTTATGTATTACTCTGTGCATATGTGTATATATTATATGTTAAATTATATATATTATATATATTAGGATGAACAGTGCTATGTATTAATTACATGCAAAATATTATTTGTTAATATTATTAGAGTAGGCACATAGGTAAAAGTCGGCAATCAAAACTGTACAATCATGGAGACTTTTGTTACCTACTTGCCAACTCAAGCGGATCAACATAGAAACGTTTTTGGCACCGTATTCTTTTTTTTTTAATTACTGAGTTTACTATACAGTTTAGATATGCATAATGATCTCATTCATCATAGGGAATTTATTTCCTTTATTTCCCTTTCCTCTCTCATCTCTTCAACCTTTCCCTTTCTATTCACAAAACTTTGTTTCCATTTCACCCTTGTTTTTCTAATTTTTTTCTTTTCCTTTCCACTCCCCCAATTCTCCCTTCTCTTTGAACACTTACTTCGTATTCCACAATATTTATTGTACATTTTGGTTCTTATTTACACTTGCAATTTCTCATACCAGAGAGACAATGCCATATTCACATACACTTTAGAGTCTGGTCTATTCATTTAAATATAAATGTCTTAAGTTTATCCCTTATGACTGAGTAGTATTCCATTGTATAAAACTCCCATAACTTTTTAATCTATTTGTCGGCTGATGGGCATTTGGGTTGTTTCTAAAATTTAGCTATTACAAACATGATTGTACATATGTCTCTGTGGTATGCCACTTTTAATTCTTTTAGGGAGATACCAATAGCTGGGTCATGTGGAGTCTCTAATTTTAGTTTTATGAGGAATTTCCATATTGTTTTCACAGTGGTTGCACCAGTCTACACTCCCACCAACAGTGGAGAAGGGTGCCTTTTCCCCATGGTCCTGCCAGCATTTGTTATTGGTTGATTTGTTGATAATAGTGATTCTTTCTGGAGTGAGATGGAATCTCGGTGGTGTTTTAATTCACATCTCTCAAATGATCGGTGATGTTAAACATGTTTTTATGTATTTATTTGCTATTTGTACTTCTTAGAAGAGTGTATGAATCTCACATGCCCATTTTTGGTTGGACCTTTAAATTTGAGGGATCTGATTTTTTTCAATACTTTATATGTTCTAGATGCTAACCCTTTAAGTAACAACTGGCTAAGATTTTTTCCCACTTTGTGAGTTGTCTTTTCACTCTATTGTTAATTTCTTTGGCTGTGTGAAAACTTATTAATAGAATGAGAACCCAGTTTTTGATTATTTGTAACATTTTCCATGCAGTCGAAGTTTTATTTATGACATCTTTGCCTTCACCTATGTCTTCAAGACACCTATTGGCACCTATTGTCTCTTCCAGCTGATTTAGGGTACACGTAGATCTTTGATCTGTTTCAATTTTAGCTTAGTGTATGGTGAAAGACATGGATCTAGATTTAGTCATTTTTTCCAGCACCATTTATTAAAGAGGCTATCTCTCTTCCTGTGTAAATGTTTGGTCTCTTTGTCAAAGGTAAGATGGCTGCTGCTTCTAATCTGTTCCTTTGATCCTCAGGTCTTTTTTTTTCTTCCCCCATTACCATACTGTATTTTTTTTTATCACAGTAGCTTTGTAGTGTAATTTCAATTCAGGGATTGTGATGACCCCTGCTTTGCCTTTGTTACCCAGAATTGTTTTTGCTATTCTAGGTCTCTTCTGGTTCCAAATGAATTTTGGGAATGTTTTCTCTAGTTCTGTGAGATATGCTAGTGGTATTTCAATTGGGATTACATCAAATTTGTTTAAGAATTTTTGGAGCATGACCATCTTTACCATGTTGGTTCTTCTTACTCATGATCAAGGCATATCTTTTCATTTATTGATATCTTCTTTGATCTCTTTTTTCAGAGTACTATACTTTTCAATGTAGAGGTTGGCACCTCTCTTGACCATGAGGCATAAACATTAGCCTACAGAAGTGCAGTGAAGTCCTTTGGTGGAAGCACTGACCTGAACACAGCACTGGTGTTGACTTGAAGGACTTTGGGATCAGTACACTTGAATCTGAGTCTATTTCAGTCTTGAATTTGACACTTCACCCATCAAGAATCCAGTTTCCTTACTTCGTAGAAGTACACACAGTCAATAAATATGTGAAGAAATGTTCCAGATCATTGGTCATTTTGAGAAATACAAATTAAAACAACACTGAGATTCTAGCTTATTCCAGAAAGAATGACTATCATTAAGGAATCAATGAAAAAAGCTATCAAGGCTGTGAGAAAGTAAGAAGCCCTTCACTGTTCATGGGAGTATAAAATAGTGCAGCTACTATGGAAATAAGTATGGAGAGTTGTCAAAAAATTAGAACTAGAAATTCCATTTGACTCAGCTATTCCCTTTCTAGGTATCTTCCCCAAATAGTTAAAGAAACATTATGTACTATAAACATGTACTAATAAAAAAAAGAAAATAGAAACATCAGAAAAATGAAATTTCAAGGAATCACATCCAAATGAAATAGGCTGAGTCAGAAATGGTGAAACTACTGGTTATCTAAGCATGCTACAAGATAAGAAAAACTTGTGTGCCTTCAGATTATTGTGGGGTTAAGGGACATAGCAGTGACAGAAGAAATAGAAGCCTCTTCACTCAAAGAATCCATTTGGAAAAAGAGTACTGGGCACCAAGGGGATACCTACTTTCAGAAGATTCCCTGTAGCCAAGGTCACATGAGCAATGGGGAAAATCAGGGTAATCTTTTCTGCAGTCACCTCCTGAAATCTCCTCCAGCTTTCTTCAGGATGCAGTGAGCTGTGTTGGATAGTTGCTAGCCCAGGTGGTCTGTTGAACATCCTCCATTAGCAATTTTCTGCCATGTCTTCTAATCTTTCGCGGGGACTATGTCAGGCTCCTTCCTGATAATAATGCTCATTATCTCTTCAGACTGAGCAGGTCAGTGTTGCTCAAGCTTCTTCATTTCAGACTATATGGACAACTTACTTTGCCTGGGAAGGTACTTCTACTTAGAAATTCTTAGAAACTGGCATGTTGAGACACTGAACTTAGAAATGTTCCTTGCACTACCTTCCGTAGTGTGACTAGGTAGGGCCTTGGACACACAGCTCCTCACCTGTGTGTTTGTAATTACTCCTTTCTGCATCCAAAGTACCAGTGGCTTAGATGTCAATCACAGAAAACTAGACTGGCTTTGTCAAAGGCTTAGAACCAAAGTCCTTTCTAAAGATAATCGGCTTATAAACTTTAGCTTGATCCATGTGCACAGTGGCAGAAATATTTTTCAAAAGCTGAATTAAAGCAAAACCAAAGATAAAAATAAATATTTTTGTGTGCTTATCCTTCATTGTGTGTGACTTTTTTATCTGCAACCCACAATGTTTATATTTCAAAACTAATATTCGAATAATACGTGGGTCTCTATCACACAGCCAAGAGACTGCATTTTCCTCCTGAGAAAAGATAATGCTAATATAAGGTAATATGGAAAGTGCCCCAGGATTGAAACGCAGGGCTCCAGAATGTATCTCACATTGAAAGAAAATCTTTGCTCATGCTAGTTTCATGTATAATTGACTGGAAAATATTTTAATATTTGGCCTTGATAACATTTTGGAGAAAAAGTCAGTCTTAGAATTCTCTTGACTCTGATTACAAATGACAACTTTTTTTCCTTTTCTTTCTTTGTGACTTAAAGATCTAATTAATCTACAATACTATTAATTTTCAAATGTGTAAAAGTCTTTAAAAATTCCACCATATGCAAACTGTCATGAAAATACAATTCAAACTATTTTTGAAATTTAGTTTTAGTCTCATAAATCCATCAGTTAGGAGACATTGAATATTTTCTTTTCACTATTAATAAATACCTGATGTATCCTAACTAAAGTATTTTTGTCAAAATGTGCCAAATCAAAACTGATAATACTAAAGGTTCAATTTAAACATCAACACTAAAATCTAAACTTACTGGAATCAAAAGGAATGATATCGTTAGATTTTATTATTTTGATTTTGCAACTTTTAGCAATTGTTCCCGTGGTGATACTCAAGAAGAGCTCAAATATATAATTTTATTTATCCTGGAATGGTATGACTGATATTTTGCTTTTTCTGCTGTCTCAAAAGTACAATACCTTTACCTTTGGTTTTTATAATTATTTTTTATTCTGAATTTAAGTTTTATGATTTGCTTTATTTCTCTAGACAAAATTCTAACCCCAAAACCATAGGATTAATGCTTTATACTGATATCTTCATTCCTCCAGTTTATCTGTGTATCTGTTTTTTATACATCAGAATTTTTACATTGTGTATGGAATTATGTTCCTGTGTGCACTGGGTTTAACTATTATCATTGGAAACTTTCTTAGTATTCCTTGTCATGATTGGCATAGTAAACTTACATAGTGTGTAATCCTCAGTGAGAGATGTCTTCATATGAAATTTCTTCATGAAATGAAGCAAATTTAAGTATATTATAAAAGGTAAAACTTGCCAGTTTGTTTTTTTCTATTCTCAGTAGGCTACATGCTTCTAGTCACATTGCACAATTAGATATAAAAGTCAATTTGAGGCCATTTTTAGACAGGTGCATGAGCACTTGTCTTTAGAGTGTTGTGATGGATTAAATACTGGTGGTTAATTTAAACACCAGCTGAACTGAATCAGAGTGCTGCTGAGTGTAGATGGCCCACCTGAGGAAAGTTGCCAGCATAAAAAGCAGACCTGAAGAGGAAGAGTAGCTTTGTGGGTTCTCCTAAATGTTGCTATTGTTTGGACTCTTGGTTCTTTTGGAGCTTCTGGAGGAGCTTGTGCTGGCTTCCTTGATATGAACTTGGCCATTATCATTGGAGGAGTTCCAGGCCTTGTTGCCAAGAATGGCTGTGGCTCACTTTGGGGGAGCTCTGGTCCTTACTTTGAACAGTGCTTCCTGGCTCCACAGGGGAAAATGCGTGCTGTTCAACATTCAGGAGAAGCTTGTCACGCTGGCTTCCTGACATGTGCTCGGCTGTTCTCCTCGTCGGAGGAGCTCAGGTCCTTGCTGTTGCTGAGGATGGCCGTGGTACTTTTTGGGGGAGCCCTAGTTCTTATTTTGAGCATTGCTTCTTGGCTCCAGTGCAGAACGCTCAATTTACTGGCACAAATTCTCCATCCTGCTGGCACAGATTTTCTAGCTTCCACTGCTGACTTTGGGCCTTCCCAGCACAGATCCCTGAGACAGATTTGCATGAGTCTATCGTGGGCTCTAGGCCTCCAGCTGGACTCATGGCAGACATTGTCATTGGCTCTAGGTCTTGGCTGGATTTTCTAGGTCTTTAGTGTGTGGACAGATTTCCTGCACTTTCTTTGTATTTGACTCCTTGGGTGACCATTTTAAATAATAAGTTATGTGCCCAGTATTGTCTTGTTCTTACAAACCCCTAATTACAACAAGTGCGTATGAAAGCTTTGAGTTATTTACTCTCAAGACTTAAAATTATGGACCTGTAGACTAAAGTTATTTATTAGAAATAAAAAGTAAAAGCCCTTTCTCCAAAAATTCCATATAAGATTATTTTCTTTCAATGTATTTCTTAATACTCTTGCAAGCACTTTTGAGTTTGTTTGATTATATTATGGCAGAACTATTTACAAATAAATAATCAAATGCATTCTCTTGAAACTATTAGGGCTATTACTTTGGTGCTTTCATCATGGATGTAATACCTACCAATCACTTGAGGAAAGACAAATGGGGGTGACATTGTCTTTTGGTGACCTATAAGCCCAAGTATACAGACTTTAAATATGGTGGACTAAGTATATTTTACTTTTCATCTTAACTGCAACCCTCCAAAATATATAAAACTACATAGCATTCAAAGTCACTCTGCTCTGAGGAAGAAAATCTATAAGATACTCATATTCCAACATTCTTTTATTTCTTCCTTTCTGGTATTCATGTACCTACTTAACAGGATATTCTTATGATCAAACTTTCTAAAAATTTTGTCTTCATGCTAAATCATTTGTCTCTTTCTAATGTGACCTCATTTCCTTCTGCTTTTTTTTTTTTTTTACTGGTTCACCAGAGCTAAAACTATAATGTAGTAAATGCTCTTAAAGTTTATCTCCCAAAAGTCACTCACAAAGCCCTATTACATTTTATGTAAGTTTTGACCCTCAGAAAAAAAGACCAGTACAAAACAACAGAGAGGAGACTCTTAGTAAAATAGTCTCTCCTTGAAGAGGGAGAGATGTCTTTTCACTCTTCATGCATCTTTTTCCAAAGAAAACTCTCAATTGTGAACATTGCAGGGAGTTTTTCATTGGTAGATTATTTTGTTTGAATCTACTCTTTCAGTGTGTATATCTTGCCAACCACATGATGTATATTCAATATATGATAAAAAATGATCATATTTTCAGCCCAAACTCAATTTAGAAAAGAGTAGAATAGAATATAGCACAAGTACTATATTTAGTTAATTTTGTCTTTTCTTTTTCTCTCATTCCAGTTGTGCATAGAAAGACAAGTTTTTAGCAACCAAAATAACCCATCAGAAAGTTTCTGTAAGCAAATACAATGCTCCTTTTGTGTGCTTCTTGTGTGTGTGTGTGTGTGTCTGTGTGTGTGTCCGTGTGTGTATGCACATAATGCTTTCTTGGCACATTTTAAAAAACAAAATCAACTAAGATGATCTTTCAATATTAGCTATATAGAGGAATTTCTTGCCTTTTCAATACATATGTTGTCTGATATTCATGGTTTAATATTTTAGAATTAGTCTAAAATTATTACAGTGTTCTTTTTTTTTTGTCTTTTTTGAGACAGGGTTTTACTCTGCAGTTCAGGCTGACCTTGAACTCCAGCAATTCTCCTGCCTCAGCTTCCTGATTTCAGGGATTATGGGCATGTGCTACCACACAGGGCTAAATGTTTTTCAATGATTATTTAGACTAGATAGGGTACATTGATTAAATATGCGAAACACTGTTCTTTCAGAAATTTCTATTAATAGTTCCTTTTGTCCTCTTTTCTGATATATGATATTTATTACATATACTACTTTGTGCTTTTGTTGTTTTGTTTTGTTTTGTTTTGCTTTTTTGTACTGGGGATCAAATTGACGACCTCACGCTTGCCGGGCAGGCACTTAGGCTCCTGAGCTAAATCCCTGGAAGGACCACATATTTTTTAAAAGTCAGTAAATATACATTTAAAGAGCTTTATTTTCTAGCTAAGGTATCATTGTTACATTTTTACCAAATAAACTGCTGGGTCTCTTTGCTGTTTGGACTCTAACATACTGCTATTTAATTATTTTTCAAATATTATTTATCCTTTTCTGTAAAAAGGAACTGTCATTTTAGACCCAGCCTAACTCATTGTCCCAAGAACAAAATGTAGTAATTATTAAAGTGTCTTGAAAAATGATAAATTTAGTTTATTTGAAAATAATTTTTCATATTTAAATGCTTAGGAGCCTTCAAATAATGAAATGTTTGGATAAAGCCATCTAAAACATGTTCAATGTTTGAAACACTTCTAATAAAAAATGCATAATTTGTTTGAAAAACTTTAGTCATTCCTCTGTCCTCAAAATGTGATTTTTAAAGAAAACTTTAGCCTAACTTTTCTGAGAAATATAATCATAGTTAAATTTTTTTCATTATAAAAATCATAATAATCTGATTACACTTGGTTAACAGGATACCAAGTAGATAATAAATGCTCATGTATGTCCGCTAATCGTATTACTAATGGTGAGCTCATATCAGTAAAACACACACCAATTACACAGAAAACATTTGTAAACACAAGAGTGGTTCTTTAATTCAGTTTTATTATTCCTGTAAAGTTAAATAGAGAAAGAAAACAAACACATAAATGTCAGAAAAGTAAATTACATTTGTGCCATTTTGTTTCCACTAAAATAAGATTTATTTTACCAGAACCCCAGGTAGACACATCATTTAAAAAAAAATGACTCAAAAAATTTCTTAGTTCTTCTTTATACACTTCACAAGTAAAGCATTTTTCTTCACTTTGTCTACAGTTTTCTCAACAATGGTTATAGTTCTGGTGCATTTATATGAGAACTTCTTTCTTAAAATAGCAATCCTAAATATTGTGTGAATATGCGTTTTTTTTTTCATTAGAAGTTTCATTGACAGTTAATTCTGATAGCCCTGGCATAGGCTTATTTTAAAAAACTGCACATTGTCCATAAAATCATGTACAGACTTTCACAAATCATTTTGTGAGATAGTCTGGCTTCATACAAAAGGATAGTTTACTATAATCTAAATAAACCTTTATTAGCCTTATTTCACCTGACAGAAATAAGATACTCTGGAATGTTCTAACTTAGAGAACTTTCCTTATAATTGGGATTCAGGAAAATAAAATCATTAATAAATAAATACTGCACTGTTTTAACATCATTGTTGTTATATTTTGAAGCACGAGATCTTGCTCTGTAAGTAATAAACTAAATATGAGAAGTTAGTGCACTCCACATCCCTCACCCCAGACACAGAATGAAAAAGAGCTTAAGTAAGAGTTCCTTAAAAATGCACCAGAATTGGCGCTATCATTTGCTTTACACCAAATCTTGGAGCAATACTAAAAGAGAGAGGATAGGTTAAAAATAGTAGATGGGGACAGAATAATTAAAATGCAACTATTTTGAGAACAGTTTGTAAAATTTGCAATCTTTCCTAAAAATTAAGCTTTGTTCTCTTTTCATCCAACTGATTTTCCCTTCTGTGTCAGTTACTTCAAGGTCTGTGGCAATGAACTGGAGAGGACCCTTGCCCCAGACCTAGGTTGATTGTCCACTTTACAGTGGCATATGACAGAGTGTCTCAGATTTGGCCGGGGAAGACCATGTGAAGAGTGTGCTGGATGTAACACATTCCAACTCCTGCCATATGCAAATGGGATTCTGTGTAGAGAAGCCAGTCTGCCCACTGCTACTGAACTCAGTTCCAGAGAGTTCCGAGGGACTCAAGCTGTCACCCCAAGTGGTCTTGTGCTGCTAACGCCAAAGAACAAAATTAATTTTATTTTAAAACTCAAGCATTTCACGAAGAATATAATGATTTAATATAATGACATTGGAGTGAAGAGAGTACTAATGGTTTACTAAAACATGTTTTCATGTTTAAAGATGAACTACTTCAAAAGAACTTATACATTGAATTAGTTGAGAAGATTATTCTATTTCAGGATGTTAGGTGCCTTTAAATAGAGGTTCTAAAATTCTTTGTGTATACATTGATTTAAAATTGTTCCATTAGTTATGACATGCTTCCTTCTCCTGCCTACCTCCTTTCTGTCCTTGTTGTGCCTGCTGTGGATTGCTGAGGTGAGGGGTTAATCATAAGATCAGTCTGATACTTGACCTGTCTCCTTACTTGAGGCCAAAAAGTCAGTTGAAAAATTTTGACTTTTTCTTATCTTACCATAATTAATTCTTCAATGAACTTTTTCCAAAACAAAAAGTAATTTTATAACCAGTTACCAGTCTAAGCTGGTCAAGTTAACTGATTCACAACTTCTATCTTCCTTGAATTAAAATTTCTCTTTTTCTGTTTTTTTTTTTTTATTTTGGAAAGCAAAACAGAAAAAAGGATAGAAATAATACAGAATTACAAAAACAAAAACAAAAACAAAACAACAATAAGAAATCAACACTAGTTAATACATTCCATATTGTTATCTTAGAAGTAGCTGTTCAGGTTACAAGATCTAGGCATAAAAAATGATCTAGCAATCAAACAATGATAACACAAATTGTTCTTTTTGATGAACAGAGGTCAGTAGTATAGTTATCTTGCACATATATATATATATACATACAGTTAGATGTGTAAACCTACATACATATAATCTTTTCCTTTCTTCCGTTTCCCCTATCCCAGTTGTTCTTTCTTTTTGAGCCCTTTCTTTCCCTTTCATTATTGCAATATCTATTGTACATTTTGGATCTTATTCCTCTTTCAGTTTTTAAAATTATTATTTATTTTTTATGTTAGGGAGACAATATGATATTTACAAATGTGTGTCTGATTTATTTCACTTATGAGTATAGTTTCCAGTTGCCTCCATTATCTTTAGAAGCCCCAAGATTATCTTTTTTAGAGCTGAGTAATATTCCATTGTATAAAAATATCACATCTTTTTTACCCATTCCTTGGTTAATGGGCATTTGAGTTGTTTCCAAGATTTAGCTAATACAAATTGTGCTGCTATAAACATGGGTGCACATATACTGCTGTGGTATGATGATTTTAATTCTTTTGGGAAGATACCCAGAAGAAGAATACCTGAGTTGAATGGGACCTCCAATTCTAGTTTTCTGAGGAATCTCCATATTGATTTTCATAGTGGTCATACCAGTCCACGTTCCCACCAACAGTGGAGAAGTGTTCCTTTTTCCTCATAGCCCACCAACGTTTGTTATCCGTTGATTTCTTGATGGAAGCCGTTCTTTCTGGAGTGAGATGGAAACTCAGAGTTGTTTTAACTTGCATTTCTCAAATGACCAGTACTGTTGAACATTTCCTCATGTATTTATTTGCTATTTGTATTTCTTCATCTGAGAAGTGTGTGTTCATCTCAGATGCTCACTTTTGGATTGGGTGTTTGAATTTGAGAGGCCTGAGGTTTTCATTTCTTTATATGTCCTACATAGAAGTCCTTTGTCTGAGCAAGAGTTGGCTAACATTCTTTTGCATTCTGTGGGTTTTCTTTCACTCTGTCGGTGGTTTCTTTTGAAGTGCAGAAACTTTTTAATAAGATGAGATCCCAGTTATTGATTCTTTGAAGTACTTCCCATGCAGTTTGAATTTTGTTCATGAACTCTTTGCTTAACCCTATGTCTCCAAGATTTCTACCTACCTTGTCTTCCAGTAGATTTAGTGTTTCTGTGTCAATATTTAGATCTTTGATCCATTTTGACTTTAGTTTAGTGCACGGTGATAGACCTGGGTCTAGTTTCAGTCTTCAGCATGTGGAAAGCCAATTTTTCCAGCACCACTTATTAAAGAGGCTCTCTTTCTTCCAGTGAACATGTTTAGCCCCTTTGACAAATATAAGGTGGCTGAATGTCTTTGTAGTTGTGTTTGCGTCTTCTAATCTGTTCCATTGATCCTCAGGTCTGTTTTTTTGCCAGTACCATGCTGATTTTATCACTGTTACTTTGTAGCATAATTTCAAGTCAGAGATTGAGATGCCTCCTGCTTTACTTTCTTTGCCCAGGATTGCTTTTGCTCTTTTAGGTCTCTTCTGTTTCCAAATGAATTTTAGGAATGTTTTCTCTATATCTGTAAGGTATGTTAATGGTATTTTAATTGAGATTGCTTTAAATCCATAAACAGTTTTGGGAATATGGCCATTTTCACAATGTTGGTTCTTCCTAACCAAGAGCAAGGGATATCTTTCCATTTTCTGATATCCACTTCAATCTCCTTTTTTGAAGTAGTACTATGGTTTTCAATGTATAAATCTTTTACATCCTTTGTTAGGTTGATTCCTAAGCATTTCATTTTTTTGGATGCTATTGTGAAAGGTGTTATTTTCATGATTTCTCTCTTGGTGAGTTTGTTGTTTGTATACATGAATGCGATTGATTTTTGAGTGTTGTTTTGTATCCAGATATACTGCTGAATTTACTTATTAACTCTAGTAGTCTTTTGATGGAGTTTTTGGGGTCTTCTATGTAGACTAACATGTCATCTGAAAATAGTGATAATTTAACTTCTTTTCTATCCTTATTCCTTTCATTTGTCTGTCTAGTCTTATTGCTCTGGCTAATGTTTCTAGCAGTATATTGAATAGGAGTGATGATAAGGGACATCCTTGTCTTGTTCCCATTTTTAGAGTGAACGCTTTCAGTTTTTTTCCATTTAATGTAATGTTGACTGTTGATTTGTCATAGATGGCTTTTATTAGATTGAGATAAAGGCCATCTATTCTGAGTTTCTGTAAGATTTTTATCATGAACAAGTTTTGAACTTTATCAAAAGCTTTTTCTGCATCTATTGAGATGATCAAGTGATTTTTGTCTTTGGCTGTGTTAATGTGGTGTATTACATTTATTGATTTATGTATGTTAAACCATCCCTGCATTCCTGGGATAAATCCCACTTGGTCGTGATGTGTAATCTTTGTGATGATATACTACATTCTATTTGCCAGTATTTTACTGAGAATCTTTGCATTGATGTTCATTAGGGAAATTGACCTTTTTAGTTGGGTCTTTTGCTGGTGTTATCAGAGTAATGCTTGTCTTTAGGAATGAGTTAGGGAGAATTGCTTCCCTTTCAATTTCATTGAAGAGTTTGAGGAGTATTGGCATTAACTCTTCTCTAAATTTCTCATAAAACTCATCTGTTCATTCATCAGGACTTGGGCTTTTCTTTGTTGGTAAGTTTTTAATCATATTTTCAATTTCAGTAGCTGATACTGGGTTATTGAAAGTTGTTATATCTTCTTGGTTCACCTTTGGCAATTCATACATTTCTAGAAATTTATCCATTTCCTCTGTGTTTTACACACTAAGTGAGTAAAGATTTTCAAAGTAGGTATTCATGATCTTCTGAATTTCCATGCAATCTGTGGTAACTTTACCCTTTTCATTCCTTATTGCACAAATTCGAGTTTTTTCTTTCTTTTTCTTGATAAAGTTAGCTAGAGGTTTATGTATCTTGTTTTATTCTTTCAAAGAACAAACTCTTCAATTCATTAATTCTTTGTATTGTTTTCTTAGTCTCAATTGCATTAATTTCTGCTCTGATCTTTATAATTTTCTCTCTTCTATGAGCTTTGGATTTGACTTGCTCTTCTTTTTCTAGAAACTTGAGGTGTAGAATGAGGTTGTTTATTTGTGCTTCTTCTGTTTTTCTGATGTGACAATTCATTGCTATATGTTTCCTTTTTAGCACCACTTTCATTGCATCCCACAAGTTTCGATATGTTGTATCTGCATTTTCATTGAATTTTATGCATTGTTTAATTTCTTCTTTAATTTCATCTGTCAACCATTGGTTAATTTCCATGTGTTTATGTAGTTTCTGCAGGTTTTTTTGCCATTAATTTCCAATTTCAGTGCACTACTGTCAGATAATATGTGTGGGATGATTTCAATCCCTTTGCATTTACTTAAGAATGTCCTATGGTCTACTATATGGTCTATTTTAGATAATGTCCCATGTGCAGCTGAGAAGAATGTGTTTTCTGATGTTGTTGGGTGGAACACTCTGTAAGTGTCTACTAGTTCTATTTGTTCACAGATTTGATTCAGTTCTGTTATTTCTTTGCTGACTTTTTGTCTAGTTGATCTATCTCTTTGTGACAATGGAGTATTAATGTCCACTGTTACAATTGTGTCATTGCTTATCTGGTTTTTCATGTCTATTCGCGTTTGTCTTATATAGTTGGGTGCTCTGGTATTTGGTGCATATATATTTATGATTGTTAGGTCTTCCTCTTGAATTTGTTCCCTAACAAGTATGAAGTGACCTTCTTTATCTCTTTTGATAATTTTTGTTTTGAAGTTCACATTGTTCACAAACAGAATAGCTACCTATGTGGTTTTTTTTGAGTTCCTGTCACATGGAATATTGTTTTCTATCTTTTGATTTTTAGTCTATGAGTTTCCTTTTGAGTCAGATGTGTTTCCTGTATACAGCATATTGTTGAATCCTGCTTCTTGATCCATTCTTTCAACCTATTTCTTTTAATTGGTGAATTGAGGCCATTTACATTGATAGATATAACTGATACATACTGGCTTAACTTTGTCATGTTATTTTCCAGTTGTTGGTTTTCTGCTTTTCCCCCTTGTTTAATTGCTTGCCCTACCTGGCGGTTTCTTTCTGTTGCTGTTCTGGGAATTGTAGTCATTTTTGTCTCTCTCTAGTATGTCTTTCAGTATTCTTTCTAGGGTTGGTTTGGTAGACATGAATTTCTTTAGTTGTTCTTTGTCATGGAAGTATCTTATTTCTCCATCTATTTTGAAAGGAAATTTTTTAGGGTACAGCAATCTGGATTGAAGGTTATTTTCTTTCAGGGAATGAAATATTTCACTCCAAGCTCGTATTAACTTGAAGGTTTGTACTGAAAAGTCTGCTGTGATTCTAATGGGCTTTCCTTGATAGGTGAGTTGTGCCTTTTCTCTAACAGTTTTTCGTATTCTGTTTTTATGCTGAAATTCTTAGATCTTAATTATTATAAGTGTGGGTGTAGATTTATTTTGGTTATGGATGTTTGGCTTTCTATATGCCTCACTTAGCTGTATATCCTATTCTTTCCCAGTGTTTGGGAAATTTTCCATAATTACTTCTGTAAATAGTTTTTTTTTTATGTTGCTTACATTGACTCCTGCATTTTCATTGATGCCTATCAGTCTTATATTGCTTCTCTGCATCATCTTGAAGATGTTGAATTATTATTTAATGTTCCCTTGTTATTTTTAATAGTTCTTTACTTTCATGATTGCTAGCTGTGATCATGTCTTCAAAGCCTCAAAGTCTATCCTCAGCTTCATTCAAATGGTTTTGCCAGCTTTCAATGGAATTTTTATTTCCTGAATATCTCTTAGAATTTGTTTCATGCATTCTATTTCTTTCCTAAATTGTTCATTTAATGTTTTTATCATTTTCCCATGTTCCTGTACTTTTTTATCTATGTCTTCTCTAGCTAGGCTGAGCAATTCTTTTATTAAGGTTGTCATTTCTTTCTTTACCTGAGAGATGATTTCTAATCTGATTTCCTCTGTAACCTCATGGATTTGCTTCTTTATTTCACTTGCTATCTTTTCAGAAATTTCAGGTGTATGACTTGTAATGTGTTCTATTTCAATGTCTCCTATATTTGTTCCTGGTGGACTGGACATTTGAGATAGCATTTTGCTTTTTCATTTTGTCATTTTCACTACTTGGGTTAATATTTTGGCCTTTTCAATCCTACTAGTCTCAAATGATTATTGTTGGTGACTTAGGGTCCTACTGTATAGGTGATGTTTGTCTAATTATTTGGTCCCACAATGAAAAGGAGCAGCCAGTCACCTGAGTTCCTCCTGCAGGGCCTGTTTGGTGAGACCTATATTCTTCCTAGGCTGACTAGCCTGGGAGTATTGATGTAAGCCAACCCTTAGCTCCTGTTGTTACTGTGGCTTTAGGCTATTCCATGCCACAAGATCTACCTGGCTATAGTGTGCACCTCAGCTGGAATCCTACTGTGTCACTGGGGGTCTCCAAGGCTTTTTCAAGTTCCCCTGGGATGGGGGAGGCTTTGATGGCACTCTTCTCAACCCACATGGTGTTGTCTATATTGGAGAAGGACTCACCAACACTCTTGCCAGGTTCACCAAGGTCCTACAGCAGGAGGGGAGGGTTCACTGCTGCTCCTGTGCCTGCTGAGGTCCTCTGTGTGGGTGAGGGTTTCCAAGGTTTCCACCAGTCCACCAGGGTTCTTCAGATGGTAAAAGGGGTTTCTGATGGTCCCTGAGCTGCTGAGATCTCCAGGGTGAAGAGGAGAAATGCAGCCCATAATCCCATTGGCTGAGGTCTCTGGGGTGAGGGGGGAAGTGCAACTGACAATCCTGCTGGCCGAGGCTTCCAAGGTGAAGGGAACAGAGCAGCTGTTTATCCCACCTGCCAAGGTCTCCCTTGAGTTAATATTTCTTAATTTGGAGGATGGAGATTTATATCAACAATAGAGTGTGTGCTTAACATGGATGAAGCCCTGGGTTCAACCTTTGGCACCAAATCCCAAACAAAAATAACTCCTAGTTGTATTCACATGCTCTGTAACTTCACCTTTAGTTTCTGCCTCTAGTACAAACTATAACTCAATACTTTATTACAATAGGTGCCTCCACATAAAATATTGAAAGCACCTCCACCCTTTCATTCGTTCACTTGATCATCACTGACTATCTACTAATTGCTTTTGATGCCACACACACAAAGAAAAGTTAAAGGCTGGCATATTAATAGAGCAAAGTTCATTTTCAAAGAAATCGGGACCTTATATTAGTAACCAGTCACCTAGAAAATCCTATCAAAAAAGAACAGACGTGGTTCCTGTATTCCTGATGTTTACCTTCTGAAAAATTCAAGAAGTCAGGTTGTGTGCAAGTATATGACATGTGTTTGATATAGTTTTAGTTTTGCCTTTTTCTAGAGATATTTTCACCATTCATAATGCATGTACATTTTTGTTTTCCTCCTTCCTTCTTCCCTCCCTTCCTTTTCCACCTCTTCTTCCTCTTCCTCCTCAACTCTTCTTCTCCCCTCTTCTCCTCTCTCCTCTCCTTCTCCTCTCCAACAGATAATCACTTTTACATCCAATTGGACTTGTGATGCAGGTTGAGGAAAGATTTCAGAAGGTCCATTAAACCTAATGAAAGAGAAATTCTCCAGCTCCATGTGGTTCGGATAGTGTCTCTGACTTGACAGAGAACATTAGACAATGGCCCAGGAAGACTTGAGAGTACTATATTGAAAAATTTAAAGACTATTTCTTAAATCACCAGGCTATAACATAAAAATATAGGTTTATAAGAGGGAACTAATACAGTTTTCATGTCCTTTTCAATTTGCTGATGGATTTGGGTTTTTGCTGAGCTGTAAAAGTAAAGCATTATACAATGTTTATTATGGAAATCTCTCTGTTGGCTCAGTCATTCTGGTGTTCAACAACCTCAGATGACAGACTGGAATGTTGCCATTTCAAAACAGTTTTTATTGTCCTTTTTTCAAGAATAACACCTAGATTTGCAATGCCTTGTTCAAATTACTTCTGAATACATCCCATATTTTAATTAGCAATCTTTATGTAACACTGTAATGTTAATAGTTTCAGGATTTATTAAAGAAGATGGATCAACCCATCATCAAGTTTCTGGATAATTTTACTCCTCTTCAGGCTGTATTTCACAGGTACTATTGATCTTTGCTATATCTTTTAAGGAAAAGACTAAAGAGTTCTTCAAAAGTCACATTTTCAAAAATTTAAGGGGGTGGGTAAATTGGGAAACATTAGTTTTACATGAAAACTTTAATGCTTTCAATAGAAAGTAGTATTTTAACATTTTTTCGTGACTTTTCTGTACACAGACTATAAAATTATGATTATTGACCAAATTATCTCTACATTCCCTTCAATCACTTGGTTTCCATGATTGAACGTTTCAAAAATGGCATCTACTTTTGACAAAAACTTCCTGGTAGACATTACCATGAATGAAAATAGAAGAGAATATCGTTTTCCTGAAATATATCTTATCTTACTTTTAGTCATTAAATATTGTATTTTAGAATAAATTTTTAAACCCCACAAAATTTCAAGTATATCTTTCCTGAAATAGCATTCTTAAAAAGATGATATTAAAGGTTAGTAGACAAAAAATGTCTCAGTTGTTCTGTGGCTATTTCTATTAATGAGTTGTGTGATCTTTATATTACACTCAACTTCAAGTATGAGTTTCTCACATTTAAAATGCAGCTAATAATAGTTTTGTTGGAATGTATCAAGAATTACATGTGATAATGAATTCATACTTGATACAATGCCTGGCATATATTCCAGTCTATAAGTTATATTTCTCATGCTTAACAAATGTTGAAAATTTAGGGAAGCCTGCTTACATTTCATACAGTAGAGTATGTTGCTTCCCTGAAGTTCATTGTTTCTGTATCATTTTTTAATGTTAACGATTTCATCGGGCATGGTGGCTCATGCCTGTGATCCCAGCACTCGGGAGGCTGAGACAGGTGGATCATTGTGAGTTCAAGACCAGCCTGGGCTACAAAGTGAGCTCAAGGCCAGCCTGAGTGGCATAGTGAGACCCTGCCTCAAAAAGACAAGGGCTGGGGATCTAGCTCAGTGGCCTAAGCACCTGCCTGGCAAGTGGGAGGTCATGAGTTCAATCCCCGGTGCAAAAAAAAAAAAAAAAAAAAAGATTTCATAATACATCTGTACCTAGATGATTATACTATTTGCAATGAATTTACAACTAGTAAGCTTCAGTTTGTCAGTTAGAGAGCTTAGCAGTAATAATAGGTGACAGTATATGCAACTCTTGTCCTTTGAAATGGTACAACTTGATGTTGTGAAACTTGTGTTTAGAATTAATTCCATGTATCCTATAGCTACCATAATTGCTCATTGATTGATGTTCCCAGGTATTGTGACTGTTCCATCATTTTCTGCAAGATGCCAGATATTCAAGTAACACAACCAGCACATCCACAAGCTAGATATTACCAGGTACCACTGTCAACCCCACGTGGTGAAGAAGAACTGGGAAAACTCATTTCTAATATATTTCTAAGGTGTACAGTCACAACATTTAACAAATGACTGTAGCTTAAGTGTGGTTCTAAATTTTGGTAGTTTTTAATGAGTTAACCATAGACAACTGGAATGGGTACATTTACAGAATTTGTCTTTTATACATTCAAAAGTTTGACACTCAAATCACTTACATTTATCACATTGAGCTGAAAGTAATGGATCTTGTAATGAGGTAATTGCACATACAATTGGAGAGAAATCCCTTCATTTTAGGGAAAGGATATAAAGTTATTACTCAATGAACCCATTACTAGTGCAATTACTTGCAGGCCAATTTCTGCCCTATGGCTAATTGCAAGCAGAAGGACTTGAATGCATAATCGAATGCCTACTAAAAACTAATTAGTAATGCATTTCTTTATTACTCTGTACAGGTTTCTGGTAACATGTGATCATTAAGTATCACAAGACATTATTCAGAATGGAAGTCATAATCTTAGTACTCTGTCTAAGCTAAAAATGTGCAATTAATACATCTTGACCTAAGAATCTTAATACTTTTACATTTTATTTTCTATCCTCAAATACAATATACTAGTAGTGTGTCTTTTAGCTACTAGAAGGTGTCCACTGTGAAAACCTCATTATGT
>RJWT010005979.1:0-29964 GCA_004365215.1 Cuniculus paca | reverse complement strand
GTATTATGTATATCTACATACATAATAGGTGTATGTATTACATATATCTGTACATATATCCATAATCTTTTACATGTATAATCAGCTTTTCCTCCAACTTCTATAAATGTTTTTCTAGTTGTTATTTTGTATTTTAGTTTTATTTGCTCTTTTTATTTCCATAATTTTTATATTTTTATGATTCTGGTCTTTTTCTTCTTTGGTTTCCCTAATTGTCTTTGTGTTTAAAAGATCCTTTCATATCCTGAAATGTGACAGAAGCTCACTTTTTTCTTTTCTTTTTAATGGTTTTGTTTACACTTAACTATTTAATCCATCTGGAGTTTATATGTGTAACTAACTTTTCTTTCATCCCTTTCCCAAAGTTAGGTTATTGTCCTAGTACTTTCAGTTGAATATTTCTTCTTTTCTTTACTGTTCTTTATGCTGTATTTTTTAGTTAGTAAACTATTACATTAGAGTTTGTTTCAAATGAACAGTTTTTAGAGTCAGATCTGGGTTTGAAGTTCAGCACAGTATTTTATTAACAGCAACTTTCAGCAATTTTTTTCTAAGTCTCGGTCTTTTGTCTATCAAATGGATATAACAAAGCCTAGAGTTTTTATATGGAGTGAATGCAATATGCATATAGTGTCCAATACCTACCTAGTCTAATGCCTGGTCCAGAGTAAGCAGGAAACAAATGCTGGTCTCACTTCCTGTCCCTTGCACTGGTTTGTCTGTCTGTTCCTGTGTCAGTGCCAAGGTTGTTTTAAAGACTATGGTTTTGTAGTATGTTTGATGTACTAAGTTTTAAGAAGTTAACTCCTTATTTGAAGGTTTTCATAAGTAATGCATATATTCTAATACATTCTCTGTTGCATACCATTTGGAGACATGATGATGCTAAGGAAATTTGTTCTTGTTTCTTATAAATACAGCCCTAACTCATACATGTGCATGTGCATGTGTGCATGTGTGTATGTGTTTGTGTTTGCGTTTGAAGAAAGACACATTTGATTTGGAAATTTGGAAACCCAGAATCACAGTTGGCAGGTTGATCTCTCAGCAGTGGCTGTGTCCAGGTTGGCCTCGTTGTGTGGAAGTCCATGTTGGTGAGCCCAACCTCCATTTCTGCCACCATGGCTACTTTGTTCATTGGCCCACATGATGATGATGATGGGGTGACTGGGGAAGAAGGGTACTTATATCTGTCCCTCCTGTCCTTTTGGATCGTCCTGTCTTCTTGACTATTAAAATCCTTCTCTGTGGAGGGAGATATCCTTTGGTGAGCATTTACATGATACACAGGCATCTTCACCTTTTCTTTTGCCCACTCAGAGAAATTCGTCCATATCACTTTTATACCTGATTTCCTTGTCATCAGTTGTCCAATTATGTGTCTTCCACGTCCTGGGCCATCTAGTCAAATCACTGGGCACAGCCCATTAGTTGGTATATAATTGCGTATTTGACCATTTCTCCTTCTAAGTAAAAGAAATGTCCAGATCTGCTACTCATTGTTCATAGAGGATTTTCCTTGACCTCTTTCCTTCAGGAATTCCCTGGAGAGTGGCCGTAGTGCTGAGCTGTCCTCTTTTGGGTGCTTCTGTAACCCAGGCCCAGGTCTGCTCTTCATCTGTCACCTGACATTGGGGATCTCCTGTGAAACCAGTAGATGAGGAGAGGAGAGAGGAGGAAGTGTTGAGGGAGTGCATGCCGTGATGATGGAGTGCTGCTGGCACATCCAGTTCTTTGGATTGGGGGGTCATCATACACCCATTTCATGACGGGCAGATCAAGGCACGTGGTAGCTTGGCCCATGGTTAAGCATTCAGTCTCTACTAAAGTCCAGCACCAGGCTAAGAGCTGTTTCTCAGGAGAGTAGTTGTCTGAAGAGGATGACAGGGCATTCGCCAGGGGCTCCACACAGCGTCCTTGCCTGTCATTTATACCTCAAGTGTCACTGGGTCCGCTTGGCCGCGCGGCCCAGGGGCAGAGCAGCTTGTGGTTGTGCGTGTTGCAGAGCCGCCTTGTCTTCTGGACACACTCAGAACCAACAGCTCTTCAGGTAACTCAGTAAGTGGGCTGGAGTGACACGCCCAAGAGGGAAATGTGTGGTCTCCAAATCAAGAGGCCAACTAGATGTTGTGCCTCTTTTTAGGTGTAGGAGAGGTTGGATGCAACAATTTATCCTTTATCGCAGAAGGGGTATCTCAGAGTACTCCACACACACACACAGTGGATTCCTCAAAACTGCACAGAGGCAGAAGACCCCTGAATTTTAGTTGGTTTGATTTCTTGCCCTGTGACACGTAAATACCTTTCCAGTAAGTTGAGTGGTTGCTACCTCACACTCTCTATGTCCAGTCAGCATGGCGATGTCAGTGTAATGGACCAGTGTGCCTTTTGTGAAAGGGATAGGTAGCTGAAAGGAAGTTGCTTCTGGTGGTCCTCACTGATGGGCATGGAGGAAAGGCATTTGCCAGATGAATAGCTGCATCCCTGATACGTAGGACTGTGTTAATCTGCTTCAACATTGGAGCCACACCTGGCCCAGTAGTTGTGATTGGAGTTACTCCTTAAAGTGATGATAGTCCACTGTCATTCTCTGAGATCTGCTCTGTGTTTTGCATGAGCCAGGTAGGCAAGTTGAGTAGGGGTGGGCATCTTTCAAGACCTTTCTGGTAGCAGAGACCTCTAGAATCCTTCCAAGGGTGTGGTATTGCTTTTGTTTACTGTTTTCCTGAATAAATGTAGTTCCGGTGGATTCCATTTGGCCTTTCCCACCATGGTAGCCCTCAGCGCACAGGCCAGGTTTCATCAGCTGCTGAGCACATTTGTTCAAATGATGCAGCACTGGAGAAATAACCACAAGGTAGGGCAGGGACCTACTGGCCCTACTGTGAGTCTGGCCTGAGCTAAAATTCCATTAGTGTGTGCTTTGACTGGAGGGCCAAGTGAGGTTTTGGGTCTCCTGAGATTACTGTCAGCTCAGAACCAGTGTCTGGCTGTCCCTGAGAGGTCTGATTGTTCCCTCCCCAGTGCACAGTCATATCATCTGTATGTGTGTGTCAGTCATTTATATTTTATGACATCGGAGGCTTCTTTGAGGACTCGGAAAATTTCTCAAATCCTTTAATTCTGCCCTGGAGCTTCTGTTCTAGTACTTCCACACTGAAAATGTTCAATAAATACTTAATGGTTGAAGGGTTAAAAGTTATTAATTGCATCATTAGGAATACTTGTTAATGGGCTGTGGTGTAGCTCAGTGGTAGAATGACTGCTTAGCGTGCATGAGACTCTGGGTTTAATCCCCAGCACTCCTCCACAAATACAGTAACAAACCGAAGGAATACTTTGCTAAGAATGAACATAATTTTAAAAAGAATTTGATGGTTTATCCCATAAAATTGTCAGTATGAATTTTTGGTCATTGAACTTTTAATGTGTAAGTCGTATGGATTAGAGACTAAATGCTTTTGTGTGTATAAATATATATACTGTTGATGTGTTTATACAGTGTTGAAAATGCTTTTGTGTGTATGAATATATGGAATTGGGCTTAACTTTGGTTTGGTTTTGGACACACAGGTTTGAGATGTTTCACGTTAGTCATAGTACCTGGGATTGCCACTTAACTTCTCTGGGCTAGAATTTAGTAATGTACATAAATAAATTACTAACTTTAGTTCTAAAACTCTTTGTCATGTGACGGGATGTCTGTGGTGAGAAAATGACTAAATCAGCTTGAAATGTGCATATTGGAAAAAAATGACACTGGAGTCCTGGGGTGGATGGAGCCCTTGGTGCCTGGTGTCAGAGTCTAGCATGGCGCAGGGGCCACATCCCATCTTTCCTGAGTGTGGGCTATGGCACACCAGCAGCCACAGTGCATTGTGGAATGGAATGAGGCACAGAGGTGACAAAGTGCTATCAGAAGTCTGTATTACAGGTATAATTGCAGTAGGAAAAATGCATCTGCATACACTTTCAGTGTTGTGTACACTGTTTAAGGACTAATAGAAAAACATGAAAGCTCTTCAGTTCTGTAAATAGAAAAGCAGTGCAGCTGCCTGCTGGCCTCCTTCTGAGTTGGTGTAAATGTCCTGGAACTAGACAGAGGTGGTCCTGGCACAGTGTTGGGAGTATGCCAAGGGCCACCAGGTGGTTCACAGTGAAGTGATTGCTTTTATGTAATGTGAATCTAAGGTTAAAAACTAGTGATGGTAAAACTTTGGAAGCCAGAATGATGAAATTAAATTGTAGCCTTAAAGGCAGGAATCTTTAACTTTTTGAAGCTTTTTTTTCCTGTAGGGAAGCCCAGCATTTGCTTCACCATATGGTGTCTATGACCAGACACAGAAATACCCACTTCCAACCCGACTGCCCAGCTCACAGTTCAGTCTGTTAAAAATGAACGGTGATGAACCTGCCTGGACTTTGTAAGGGCTCTGTGCTTTACTTTGATTTGTTTTCAGAAATCAGTGATACGCTATTTTGGAGTAATACGAAAACTATCTTTTAAAAATACCCATTTTTAATTTCTAGAAAAGGTCAAAACATAATTTGAGATTCAAAGCAATCAAACTTAAAAGATACTTCCTTGTGAAGTTAGTAAATAATAAATCCTTAATAAATCTTGTTACACCATTATTAGTTAAATGTCACTAACAATTTACTTAGTTAATTGTTGTCAGTAAGCCAGGCGTGGTGGGTCACGCCTGTAATCCCAGCACTTGGGAGGCTGAGACAGGAGGATCATTGTGAGTTCAAGACCAGCCTGGGCTACAAAGTGAGCTCAAAGTCAGCCTGAACAGCACAGTGAGATCCTGTCTCAAAAAAAAGACAAGGGCTGGGGATTTAGCTCAGTGGTGTAAGCACCTGCCTGGAAAGCGCAAGGTCATGAGTTCAATCCCCAATGCTGCAAAAAAAAAAAAAAAATTGTTGTCAGTAGTTTAGTCATTTATTGTAATGTACACTGATAGTTACTGGATATTGAGGTATTTAGTTTATGATATTGAAAAAATTAAATCAGCCTTCTGAATAGGAAATTAATTTAATTAAATTTTGAAAGATCCAAACTGTGGAGTGATTTTCTGTCCATTATCGGTGATGATGTAGATGGGCATTTGTTAATATATAAAGATTCTGAAAAAAGTATATTTACAGTTTGATAAATTTACAGTTTGATTCCCCTTTGGAAGAAGGAAAAAAGCACATATGTGTGTAGGGACATAGAAAAATATCTTGAACAATAAATACAAAGATTTAACAATGTTTTTCTCAGGGTGGATGAAAGGACTATGAGATTTTATCTTAGTAGCGTTGTATAATATTTCTACTACGAAATTTCTTTGTTATAAGGAAAAAGTTATATAAAGTTTCACAACTCATTGTTAAAATTGTCCATGTTTTTCTTGTAAGTAGATAAGCAGAGGTTCTTCAATTCTGAGGTTCTCTCAACACTGAAAGCATGCTTATCATGTTCACGCATTCTGTGAAGGATTTAAAAAACGATGTTCTTCAGTTCATCTGGAATAGTGATCTTCAACTTAGTTTTGTCATTTTAGAAATTATAGATTATGGTTTAATTAAAATTAATTTTCTAATTTAAATTCATTAAGTTTTTGTTCATATGAGGAAAAATGATAAATTATATTCTTTATTGAGTTGTATGTTGTGTTTTGAAATAATTTGTGACTCCAGCAGATGGAGCTAGAAGTTAATGAATCCTGTGGCAATCTGGCAGTTCAATCTTGTTTTGTTTTGTTTTAAACTAAGTATCCTGGGATTATTACATAACCTTTAAATTCAAACCTCTTTTGACATTTGACATTAGATATCTTTCAGGTAGATTGCCCTGAATACTGCTTTAGACAAATCACATTTCTGAATTTTTAAGACTTCTGCTATATTGAAGCATTTAATGTTAGCTTTTTGAAGTAGAGATTTGACTTCTTTATTTTATAAATTAATATAAAGTAAAACATAATAAAATATGTGTATTGACCTTAAAAGCAATTTTCAATTTAAGAATGGTCTATCAGAATTATTGAAATCATTAAGGGATATTTATAAATGTGTGATTTATGTCAGTGAAAGCTTAGAAATTTACCAAGTTTTGCAAAATTACCAAGAATATAAAAACTTCTTAGCAGTGTATATTAGATACATTATTATATCTGTACATTAGTCTTCTTATACTGCCTTTAACTTTGTTTTAAAGTTAAAGTTCTTCTAATGTCACAGATTTTATAATTAGATTACCATAAGCTTAGCCTGAAACTTTTATTTTACATTTACTTATTGTGGTTAATAAAGTTTAATTTTTACCTTTAATTATTTAGACTGAAAAGACTGATACGATGTACATGAAACAGGCATCTAATTTTATTACAGACTAAATTAGTTGTATTCAGAGCTTTTCTGATAATCTAAATCATATTTTGCAGTTGTCCAGCAAACAATGCTGCTTGTTAATGAACTGTCAATGGTTCTGAAGATTTATTTATTTAGCTTCCAATAACTATCTTGGTTTTGAGTGAGTATATTAGTTAACATAGGTACTTTTTACTGATTTGTCAACTTTTGCCTAAGGCAAATTTTAATTTTTGACTTTTTTTTTCTTCCCCTTTTTTCCTCGAATAGTAACCGGAAAGTAGGTATTGAACAGTACAATCAGAACTTAATCCAAGTGAGACTTTGCAGTTATTTCATTATTATGATTAAAATATTTCTAGCAAACTATCACTTGAGTAGACTGCAGTTTGTAATTGTATCAAAGAACATAATGGAAAGGGTGTGGAAAAGGGGGAAAAAATAAGCTTGGTGGTATTTATAAGGTATCCTGAATCCCCACTGGAGAAATGCACACTGGAATAGTTGAATTTTAGGAATATAGGACAAGAGAATAAGGAGAATTGGTATTTCACAACAGGGAATAATTTTCCATCTAGTAAGAGAACACTAAAACACAGAAGTGAAGGTTTATTCTTTCTATAATGAAGATTTTGTTCTGTTTTTCTGTTATATGTTGAAAAAATCTAGAAAAGGAGCAGAGATATTAATATGTATCTGGGGAGCGCACCTGGAAGTAGAGAAGATAGTTGCTTATTAAGAAACAGTTTTTTAAAAATAACAAATCTATTAGGATAGATTGGTGGTAAAGAATAAGCACTTTCTATTGCAATGTTTTGTGCATAGAGATTTTCCTATATTTTACCAAGAACTAAGGCTCAGACTTGGAGCAAGAAAATTAAGATTATCAGTATTAAAATTGTTGGTAGACAAACATTTTAAAAGTTAAATATAATCTAACTAAGATGGGATTTAAGAGTGACAAAGTTTTCAAGAAAATACAGGTGTTTCTCAATTCAGGATATCCTAGTAGAACCATCCTAAGTTGAAAATACAGACTTAGGTGAAACTGCATTTGATATACCTAACCTCCAGACTTCGTCGCTTATCAACACAGTACGCTGTGGAACACCAGTCGTTCCTCCTCATGGCTGTTTGCTGACCAGAGCTACAGCTCATGGCCACTGTTCAGTGTCGGTAACAGTATTGCTGTGCATATGGGGAGCCCAGGAAAGGTCCAGAATTTAAAGTATGGTTTCTATAAATGTGCATTGCCATTGTACCACTGTAAATTATAAAATCCTGAGTTGGGAAATGTGAATGTAGGCAGTAATCCCTCAGAAATGGGAAACAAGATGAGGTGTGTCTAGAGAGGGTGCCAGCCTGCAGGGAAGGAACCCTGGCACCTGCAAGGTGGCAGTTGAGAGAGGTTGCAAGGGCCAGAGTATACCAGGTAGGGCACTGGAAAGCAGAGAGCTGTGCAGAGATGCATTTTGCTTTCCATTTGATACAGTTCGTCCCCCAGAAGCCTTGGCGCCACTGGGAAGTGAAGGAAACTAAGAGTTTCTCAGGTCACTGGGGCTGTGCTTTGAAGGGGCAGTGGGGGCTTGGCTTCTTCTTTTTCTTCTCTTTCCTATCCTGGTCAAGAAGTGAACTGCTTTGGTTTACCACATGCTCTCAATGTCCAACTAGCCCCGTACAAAAAGAGCATTAAAAATTACTCAAGAAGCACATCATCAAATTGATCAGAATCAGTGAAGAAGAGAAAAAAAAATCTGCTATTTGAAAGTCAGTGTATAACATTCAGTGCCTGTTAGAATGGAAGGTTTCAAATCAGTTTTTGTGAATTCCACCTTGAGAAATTGTATTTTGCATATCAATAGAAAAAGAAGAACAAATGAATCCTGAAGAAGAAATGGGGGGAAAGATGAGAGGAGAGATTAGTCGGATCAATAAAATTGAAAAATGGTGGTAGGCTGATTAGAGCAAAAAAAAGATGCACATTTTCTGAGATAATAAAAGGTGACATCATTACAGATTCTACAGCTTTTAAAAGATATTCTGTGATCACCTTTTGGTAGTAAATTCAGCAACTTACAGAAATAGACAAATTCCTTAGATGTTCGATGTTTCCTTAGATATTGTGAGAATGTTACAGACGTTCTTACAAGTGAAACTCTAGGCCAAGAGGATCTCGCTGTCATCTTTACCAGATGGATTCTGGCACTATGGACTTTTCCAGAAAATTGAAGATGAAGGAATACTTTGTAACTCAAGAGCCAACGTTGACCTGGTACCAAAGCCAGACAGATATTACATGTAAACTATAAACCAGTATCACCCATGAACACAGATGCATGAACTCTAAACAAAATTTAAGCAAACCAAATATAACAATATATAAAAAAGACTATGCATCATGACTTTTGAAAATCCAATTATTGTAATTTACTATATTCACATGAAAAAAGTCACAATACATGCAGCAAAAACATATTACAAAATTCAATACGTGTTCCTGATAAAATCAGAAAACCAGACTTTTAAAAGCAGTGTTCCATCTTAATAAAAAGCATCTATGTAAGATCTGCAGGCAACATATTCAGTGGTGAAAGGTAGAATATTTTCCCCCTCAGATCAGGAACAAGGCAAGGAAGCCTGACTTCTTCTATTTAATATTTTATGGAAATTAAAAGGACATCTAAGTTGCAGAAGAAAAACTACCTATTGACATGACTGTCTATGTAGAAATGCTTATGGACTTTGTTGTAAAAAAACCTGTTACAAACAGTGAATTTTGTCAGGTTTCAGGATACAAGACTGATACATAGATGTGATTGCATTTTTAATACAGTTAGTGAATTTAAAAATCAGTGCCACTTAAACATCAAAAATATGAAATATTTAGGGATGGGTGAGACCTATATATTGTAAACTATAAAACACTGCAGAGAGAAATTGTATACTGTAGTAAATGAGATGTTGCTGTGGGTGATGGGTCCCAAATGGGTTTCTCGGTTCTTGTGTGTGATGAACAAAGAATTGGACATGGCATGTGACAGTAAGGAAAAACCAAAGTTTAATGAAGTTTAATTAGGTGACACTATGCTCAGAGTGAGCAGGCTCACACTGGCAGAAAGGAAGAATGATACGAATGTGAAATGTTAGGTTTAGGAATTAAAATATTTCACTGAGTCCTGGGTGCCTCCTATTGGGTCTTTCAGAGCATGATTGGCAGCATAATTGACAGGGTGCTGAGTCATGTCAGCTGTGTCTACCACGTATCTTTTCCTGTAGTTCACTCTGTTATAATTGGATGTATGAGATGTAGTTCATATGCACGAGCCTTTAATAAGCTCAAGTGAAGAAAGGTTATGTGGTGGCAGACCTATGGCGTGCATGCTGCAGAGGGCTGTTTGTATCATTTAAAGCTCTTAAGGTTTACCATAACTGTAGTAGGTCATCATGGCATGTCCTAGTTTGGGATTTTAAAATTTTCCAGGGGTCTTTTTCTTATCTCTGCCTGCCAATAGTAGGCCTTAGCATGAAAGTCAGGGAGGTTGGCATTGCTCAAATTCAGGTGAGTGGAGGAGAGATCCAGGCAGCCCCAATTGTATTCTGTATGTTAGATACATAAACTGTGGACTAGATGGCAGTTGTCTATGTTAGTTTGGGCTGCTATGATGGAATGCTGTGGACTGGGTAGCTTTCACGAAGCTTTAATAGCACACACCTGTTTCTCACAGTTCTAGAGTATAGAAGTCACCCAGGCGGCTCTTCTCTCTTTCACAGGTAGCCTTCTCCTGTGTTCTAGCATGGTGGAGAGCAGAGAGGAGGGAAAGCAAACTTTTTCCGGGCTCTTCTGTAAGGCACATTGCCCCATCTTGAGGCCTGCAGCCTTATAACCTGACTCCCTCCAAATACCATCGCTGGAGCCCAGGCTTCCTTTCTGTGAATTTTGGAGGACATTCTATCCATGGCAATGTTAAGATATTGGTTCTCTCCAGATTGAGCTGTAGCTTCAACCAAATGCCAATCAAAATTGCAGTGGCTTTTTTTTGGGTAGAAATTGACAAGCTCATCTAAAATTCAGATGGGAATTCAGTGAGCTTACAATAGCCTAAATAACTTTGAAAGAGAACATATCCTTTGGAGAACTTACCACCTAGCTTAAGACTATTTTAGGTCTGCAGTAATCAAGACTTTATGGTAGCAGCATAAAGGCAGACAAGTAGATCAACTCCGCAGAGAGTCCAAGAATAGATACACACATATATTGTCATTGATTTTTGACAAAGGTGCAATGAAAATTTAGTGACAAAAAGGATATTTTAAGCAAATAGAGCTAGACCAGTTGGATAATCCTAGGCAAAAAATTAATTTCAGTCCATACCTAGCACTGTAATAAAAGTGTAACTCAAAGGATCATAGACTTAAATATAATTCCTACAACTACAAAACTTGTAGAAGAAAACATAGGAAGTCTGTGATATTGGGATAAGCAACAATTTGGGTAAGATTTCAGAATCATGATTCATAAAAGGAAAAAGATTAATAAATTTGTTAATTTTAATGAATTTTGTTCTTTGAAAGATAAGATATGGAAAAGAGAATCCTCAGACTGGGCGAAAGTATCTGTAGGTCACATACTTGATAAAGGACTTGTGTTTAGAGTCTAAAAACAACTCGGAAAATTTACCATTAAGCAAATGATTCAGTCATATAGTGAGCAGTAGACTTGAAGAGACATTCTGCCAAAAAGACATAAATATAGGTAAGTATATGAGCAGATTTACACATCTTTAAGTATTAGGAAAATGCAAATTAAAGCAGCAGTGAGATACCATGGTGGATTTGTTGAAATGGCTACAGCCAGAATGTGGATGAACTCAGGCTCTGCTGGTAGGAATGCAAAGTACAGTGGACCTCTGAAATTTGTGGGTGTTACATTCCTAGAACACTGCAAATTGTGAAAAACTGCGAATTTCAGATATGGTCAGAAAAATGCCTATTTTTATAGTTTAAACCCTAAATATGCGAAGTCTTCCACAGTCATGTGATTAAACTTAATAAAATAGTGTATTAGTAAAGCCTTAGAAGATGCAGGACATTTTGGTAGCATTTGAGATCTTAGGGCTTTAAGAAGAACAAAACCGAGAACACTCAAGATAGCGATAGACGGTACAGCACCCTGTTGTGATGTGGACATGCTGCTGCCTCTGTGGAGATGGCTTCCAGGCAGTAGCTAATCAGCAGCAAGCAGAACTAAATAATGCTTTCAGATCGGCTACTTGCAAACCTCCTGCCACAACAAAAATAAAAAAAACAACAAAAACAATTGCAGAGGATGTTTGCAGTTTCTGTGAAATTACAGGGGTTTCAGGGGACAATTATTAGTTAAGTTCTAAGGAAAGATCCGCAAAGGACTGAAGTGAACTCTGAACCTCTACTTTGAGGGGGTATATGAAACAACTGTTTTGGAAAATATGTGTCAGTTTCTTAGAATGTTACACACACACCTGCCATGTGACCTGGCGACCCCATGCCCACATGCCTACCCAAAAGAAATGAAAGCATAGGTCCATTACAAAGACTTGCATGTGAGCATTTGTAACAGCCTTGTGTGCAGCAACCACAGATTGTGAACAGTCAGCCTGGACACAAGTGCCTGCCTGGCAAACACAAGGTCCTGATTTGATTCCTGGTACCCACCAAAAAAAAAAAAAATCGTGAACAATGCTGATGACTGTTTTTAGGTGGTTGCAATCATTGACAGTTCAGTCTGATCCTTGCTATGGATACACAAATCTCAGTGTTGAGAAATCTTGAAGTAATTGTGGTTAGTGACAGAAGCCAGACAAAAAGAAGAGTGTAAACCATACCTTCCATTTTACATAAATAAAATATATTTTCCAAAGTACAGAGTCAGTGGCTGACTGGGGTTGGGGTGAGGTGGGGAGCGCAGAAGGTGGGGATTCTACAAAGGTGAGGAACCTAAAGGAGGATGGCCGTGTCAATTAACCTGATGGTGGTGATGGTGTTGCTGGCGTATTCCTATGCTAACGCTTACCAGCTCATAGTTCAGAGGTCCACAGGCATGGTCCCCCACCATGATGACAGCAGAAGAGAAGCAGAAAGGGAACCAGCCACATGTGGAAGGGGCCATGTGCATGGGGTGGCCTCTATAACACCTGATCTCAGGGGAACTTCCTGCAACAGAGAAGGTATGCTGCCATGACGGAAGCATTCATCCCTTCACAAGGTAGCACCACCCTCAGAATCTCATCTCCCGCCAGGCCCCGCCTCTTAAAGGTCACACTGCTTCAACATTGCCGTGGTGGAGAGTGGGCTCCTGGCCCCTGAGCCTGCATGGAGGATACTCTTACATCGTATCTGAGCAATAGCAGAGTTCATTTCATGTGAGTTATAGCTCAGTAAAGCTGTTAAATTAATATTTTTATTTTTTTGTGTACATTTACTTTCTTCATTTTGCACGACAGTGGGAAATTCATTCTCAGGGTATTCCTATAGTGCTTGTGAACTTTTCCATGGAGAGTGTTGTCTTTTTAATGTTCAGCTGTATAATACTGTTCATTCATGCAACTCTGTTATTGATTCCTCAGTACTAAAACAGACATTAGAAGATCAAAAGCAAGGAAGAAAAGTCTGTACATGTGTCGTGGAACTTAGATTTAGAGATACCTAATGATAAGATCGAAGATAAAAGATTGGGTAATGCTCTAATGTGTTCAGAACAATGCCTGCAATGTTAGGTATTTAACAAATAGTAGATCATATTTTTTACAGTTTTCTGAAAGAACTGCATGACATTTAATTGGATTTAAACTATCTCATGTAGATTGAGAGTGATCTTCGACAAGATCACGTTTATCTTTTATAACAAAAATGACTTAAGGGTGGCATCTCTGCTTTCCACCATGCCTAAATAAAACAACATATCAACAGTCCCCAACCTCTTAAAGAATAATCATTTTTACTGTAGTTTTTTTTTTTTGTTTGTTTGTTTTGGTACTGGGGATCGAACTCACAACTTCACGTTTGCCAGGCAGGTGCTTATGCCGCTGAGCTATATCTCCAGTCCAAGAATAATCTTTTTTTTTGGTACCAGGGATCAAACAAATAATCATTTTTGTATGTAGTAATTCATAATACTAACTATTGTCATGCTTCTTTCATGTGGAATAACTTACTTGTAAACACTAAAGAAGAGAAAATGCTGTCAAGCAGGTAAAATAGAAGCCACAGACCCCACCTTAATGTTTATGCACTGGTCCTGGAGGGCACAGCTTTGACCCAGGCCCATTTAGTCTCACTTTGGATACCTTGCTTACAAAGCTGTGTCTGTGGACACATGGCCTGCTCGTGGGAGGGGAAGGTTGTGAATGGACACTTGCAAATTGCTAGTAATAAAAACTAAGGGTCGATATACCTGGTAGGAAGAAAGGTGAAAAGAAAAACTAGTAAGTGAGCTTGGGAATTCCAGAAGATAGGAGCTTGATGAGGAAGCTAATAGCATTGTATTCTACTAACCTCTGTGGAGAAACTCCTAATGAAAACAGAAAACCATTAAAGGCTTATTTTGTGACAGGCGCTGTTCCAGTTATTGTACATACATTATTTTGTGTAATGCTTAGCAACACCTGTAGACATGTCATTAAGCTTCGTTTATAGATGGTGAACTTGTGACTTAGCAAGGTCTCTGAACTCAGTGTGTAAATTTAGCCATCACTCTACACGCCCTTCCTAGTAATGGCACAATAAAATTATTGACTTATTATAACCCCTGTGATAAAGAAATGGATGAAAGTGTTAAGCCTTTTGTGTTTTTAAGGACCAAAAAGTTTTATCAAAGTATTTTAGAACAGTTTTTACTTTAACAAGTTCAAATTAGTTTTGCACTAAGTGATGTTAAGATTATTGTTTTCTAAAAAATTTGTAAAACATTTTCTTTCTTATAAAGATAAATGTATATCACAAATTCATTATATCGTTTTTTTTTTTATCATACAGAGTTTTGGCTAAGAAATGAAATTTATTGTACCAATTGCATTACTTTCTTTACCAAGAGAAACAGATTTTTCTCTAAAAACTGTGCAAGTGCTGAATTCATTGTTCAGGCCCCAGTGATTCCTTGTAGCCTCACTATCCCAAAGGGATCAGAGCTACTGTAAAACTCCTGCGTGAGTTTGTAAATGAAGTACTGCTTGAGGACAGTTGTTTGACTCTTTGTGCTCTGAGAGCGCCTGTGTGGACCCTGGCTCCTGGCACACGTGTTGTGGGCAAAGGTGCTGTGTTTGCTTCACCTGCATCTCCAGTGCTCCGAACACTGTCTGTAAAGGTGTGAAAAGAACATTGATGTTCATTTTTAAAAACACTGAATTAATGTTGCATGCAATGCCCTGAATTTGTGCTTGGCGTAATTTTTATCTTTGGCCCATGATTTTGTAAACTTTCATAGAGATTATAGCTGTCATTTTGAAACGTACAGTCTTACCTGTAAAAAGTGGGCAATGTTGGACCACTCTAGCACCAGTGACACACCTAAGCATCTCTTTTTCTACTTCAGCTCTTGTGTTAGTGGCCATGTATTGTGGCTTTATAAAGGTGTGTTGGATGTGCCAGAGAGGGAAATGGCCACATGAGCTTGCTTTTCTCCACTCCTTTGTCCTTTCCACTTGGAATTGTTAACTAGAACTTTTGTGATGTAGTGGTTTTCTGGATCCCAGGCATAGAGGCCTCTCTGCCCTCACAGACTCTGCGGCCTCGTCAAGTGACACAGCAGCCTCTGCTGCCTGCTGTCGGAGCAGTGCCACTAGGCTTGAGGACCGTGTGAGGAGCAAATGAGTTTATGGGAGACCTGCAAATCACTCAGAATGGTGCTTGGCACATAAAGCTCAGTAAATGCTAGTTAATATTTTTAGAGCTTTTATGAGGCTTAAATGGGAATATGCATGTGAAAGGCCGAGCAGAGTGTCTGGCATTTATTAAGTGCTCAATAAAGGCTGGTGGCTCTAATTTAAATATTCTGGTGCCTGTGTGTCTAAAGAGCCATGTCTTTGAATCTCTGCACATGTCATCTCCTTAGTTAGTTTATTTTAGGGCATGAGGGAAAAGCCACTGATTTCTATGCCGACTTTTCCTGATAGAAATTACAAAGTCAGAAAAGTTGAATCAATCAATCAATAATTATTTGATTTCTAAATAATAATTATTATTATAATATTTATTATTTCAAGTTTATGTTTACTTTTACTGCCAAAAGCAAAATGTTGGAAGGGTAAATAAAAAGGATTAAGATGTATTTTGTATGTGTACCAACTCCCCATGATGCATATAATCATTATGTACTGTAAACATGTACCACATTTTTTTAAAAAAAGTACAAGTCTTGACTAAATCACAATTTAGTGAACTTTGAAAAGGCCTGTCAGTATGTAACCTGATTTTCTTTCTTGTTATCTTCTTTATAGGTTTGTGGAATCTTGCCTCTCTCTTTTCCAATCTTTGTTTATTTGTGTTGATGCCCTTTGCGTTTTTCTTTCTGGAATCTGAAGGTTTTGCTGGCCTGAAAAAGGTAAGTAAATTGAGTCTTGGAATTAAAATTGTTATATTGAGAAGCAGATTCCATTCATATTGAACTGGAAGAAGTTGGTTCAGCTAACCATTTGAATGGAGTAGAATAAATTTAATAATGTTAACATACTGTTAACCATAATATGAATAATATTGCATGTTGGACTATTTTGTATGTTCATGGGAGGAAGGAAGTCATCTTTTAAACCCAGGGCCTGAGCTACATCCCCAGCCCTTGTTTTACTTTGAGGCAGGATCTCATTAAGTCACTCAGTTGCCCAGGCTGGGCTTGAACTTGCCATCCTCCTGCCTCAGTCTCCCAGAATGCTGGAATTACAGACATGGGCCACCATGCCCAAGTCCCAGGAGTACATTTATGATATGGTTCAACCTAATGTAGCCTGTTGGGTAAAGGATAAACCTGCTATAATAGCTGTTACTTTTTCTTTGGGTATCTCATTTAGTTTAAAGCATACTGTGAAATTCTAAAAACCTTAAAATGTATCTTGATATAGAAGTTATCTCATTTCCAATATTTGCAGGATAGTAACACATTATAAAACCAAATACACTCTATTAGCTAGTCAGGATCCTGAGAGTGGATAATTTTGGGCAATGTTGAGAGCTTAGAAATGGGTAGAGTGGGAGACTTCACAGGAGCATTTTAAAGACTGATCAAGACTTTGTACAAGAGACGAGGACTTAATTTATCCCTGAATGCAGAATTTTATTTTAAAGAGAATAAAACAGAACAAAACAAAACAGAGTAGAACAAAACAAAGCAGATCAGAACAAAACAATGCAAGCAATACCGGACTTCAAAACAAGACAACAGGGAATCACTGGCTACCATTGTGTCTCTTGTTTTCTTTGAAATAGTTGTTCATACCTTCACACTAAATGCAGCATTTTAAAAGAAAACAAAAACTCTGTTTATAGTCTATGTGGCTGTTTGCCATAAATTTCTGGGGTTTAATGCAAAGATTCAAGTAGTTGTGTTTTGAGTGACTTAAATTTGAAGAAGTGAGCCTAGTGTTACACTGAGGCATATTACGTCTTCCTAATTGTTTGATTCATGCTGTGATGCAGGGAGTGCAATTGCCTGTATATCATATTACTGAATAATACTGTAATGCTAATTGAATAAATTTGGTGTAAGTTGTAAACTGTGTGTGAATTATTTTTATTTAATATAACTGTGTTTGGCACTTATTTTTTTTTAATATAACTATGTGTTAGGTACAGCTCTTCTGATTTTAACCTCAAGTGTCACCCATTTTTTTTTGAGGCACTGGGGATTGAACTCGACCTCGTGCTTGCCAGGCAGGCGCTTAGGCCACTGAGCTAGATCCCCAGCCCTTGTTGTTTTGAGACAGGGTCTCACTATGCCATTCAGGCTGGCCTTGAGCTCACTTCGTACCCAGGCTGGTCTCGAACTCACAATGATCCTCCTGTCTCAGCCTTCCAAGAGCTGGGATTACAGGTGTGAGCCAACATGCCCAGCTAAGTGTCACACATTTTAAATCCATGTCTTGAAGGAGACAGTGAAAGAATCTCTGAGAGGTGATGCTTAGTGTTGCTTCTGCAGATTTGTCTTGAGATTTTTAACTGAGATTACAGGTGTGTACCACCATGACCAGGTTGTCCTGATGTAGTCTTATGATTCAATTGAAATTATGTAACATGAAGAAAGAATTGTATAATTTCCATTTAGAAAGCTGTTTCAAGATGGGTGTGGTGGTGCACGCCTGTAATACCAGCACTTGGGAGACTGAAGCAGGAGGATTACAGATGTGAGGCCAGCTTGACCACTTAGTGAGACCCTGTCTCTCCAACACAAAGCAAAGCAAAGTGAGGCGAGGCGAAGTGAGGCATGTAGTTCAGAGCACTTGCCTAGCAGGCACCCTGGGTTCAATCTTTCAATCCCCCTGTATGGCAAAAGAAAAAAAAAAGTCTGTGTCACTGTTTATAGTTTCTTGAATACACTATACATTAAATGAAGTATTCTTGCTAAAGGGATTTAGTTCTGAGATCTAAAGGTATTAAATAGTGTTGGATTATCTCAGGACCACATGTGTAAAATACTGGAACTAAACCAAAATGCAGGGCCATGCCTTACCTGTCACCATTCTGAGAGCACAAGTACAGCTAGCAAGGAAGATGAGAGGCCCAGCAGTGAGTGTGGCTGAGGACAGGAGGACAGTTTGTATTGCAGAGGATAGCAGCAAGGAATCTATTGGAAGCCAGAGGACAGAGGACTTCGAGGAGAATGGACAGTAAACTACTCAGCATGAAACATGAGAAGGCATGAACAGCCAGAAGAAAGGAGGCCACTGGGGGTGCTGGCGATGGTGGTTTCTGTAGAATTTTGGAGCCAAGGCTTTTGGGGGCTATTCATTCACTCAATAGGATTTTACTAAGTAACCCTAACTACCCACAGCTTGCTGTTCTGCGAGCTTGCGGGGACATACATGAAGTAACAGGACTTTTGTCTTCACGTGACTGATACGGGAGAAATTAGAGGTGGGAAACAGTGATGCAGAGTGATGAATGATTATATAATGGGTGCCGAGGAAAACGCTGAAAGAAATAGCTGTCCCACTCTGCTGGGGACTTGGGGCAGGCTGTGCTGGAGGAGGCCAACCTGGACTGAGCCAGGATTTGGAGGATTGCAGGGTTTGCCAGAGTGTGGCATTCCAGGATCATGCCAGGGCTCAGAGTTTGGATCCAGTTGAGGGAGTGGCTGAGGCACAACTGGGCTGGTGACTAGTGAGGGTGCCCAAGTAGCCCTCAGTGTCAGGTCCTAGAACCTTTCCTCTACCAGGTGGTTTGGATTTTATGCCAGACAACATGGGGCTGGCAAAAGATTTTCTAAAAAGGATTGTACATCTGTGTTATTTAGGTGTAGAGATTAGCCCACATTTTAGAGCTTCTTTATATGTCCCATAAGGAAGACAGTGCCAGAGACTGCTTGTTTCACAGTGCCAAGTCCTGTGTCTTGGCAGCCCGTCAGTCATGCATCCAGCTCGGCTAAACAGAACGTGGTGACACTTGTCACTAAAACTGCTAGGTAATGTTTGCCTCGACATGGGCAGTTCCTCCTCTTCCTAACTCTACCTCTTGTGTACTATTTCCAGATGCATAGAGCAGCTCAGGGTAAGTAGGTTTTCATTTTTGGAAGTTTGCTGTCACAGGTATCTGCCTAATTTATGCTTGTCGTGAAGATTGTGTACCGTCCTTCACCTCCGCTCTTCTTATGAACTGAGCCTTCTTATGCACTGAAGAATTAGCAAGTCTTTAGTATTTAAAGAATATGAAAGAAAGCCTAGTGATTTGCTGCTCAGCTCTTCATAGACTGAAGGTCAAAGGGAGGACCAGCTGAGTAGGGACATCAGGTAGTTGGAGAAATTTCACATCTACACTTACATAGTTCTTCACCTAATTTTTAAAAAATTTCTAGTCTTTCCATACACAATTAAAAGCATATTCTTTTCAAAGCACATCTTTGGCCATGTTGGTACCTTTCATGAACTCAGATGGGACTGTGATAAGGGATGGTTGTATAACATAGACATCACTATTAAATCAGGTAATCCCCAGACCCAGCAAAGGATTTAAAAACAGGGCACTGAGGCAGAGTCCATGCTGGCTGCCACTAGGTACTGTAGAAAGCAATGTGAGGTCTTATATTTTAATGCTAATAAAGGAGGGAAAGTGATGGAGTTGTGGCTTGAAGGCCGATGAGAAGACTTGGCTGTAAAGTAGGCTCTTGCTGTTAGTGTGCTGAGGAGAAGAAGGGGCAGGGAGTACAGGCTCAAGGTACAGAGATACAAAAATCAGGCTTCTAAGTTGAACTGCCAGGCAAGTTGCTTCATCTAAGCCTCAGATTTTCTTTTGTAAAATGGTTATAGTAATGACATTTATCTTTTTTGTATTCTTTTGGTGATTTAATGAGTTGAGATTATTCACGTAAAGCACACAGCCCAGGACTTCAGTAAAACATTAGCAGTTATTATGCTGTTGTTATCCTCATGGTAGTCTGTAAATGCATTTGATTACTTTTTTCTTATTACTAATGTTATTTGTGATATTAATGTTATGTTGGATTCAGAAAGTAACCAGATAGAGTACAGCTGGCTCTTAATTATTCACATTTTGTTATCTCAGTCAGTTTTAAAATTCCACATCACTTTCACATTTAACATGGCATGGACTAAAGCAGAACAGAGCAGTTTAGCATTAAAGGTAGCAAATTTTGAAAAAACTTGCTTGAAGATAAGGTGCATTCTCCACTGTAGGAGAGATGAAATGTCTTAGAACACTTCAAACTTAATTGATGAAAGTGTGTTATTTTAAAATAGATTTTTCGAGTTTTAAAATAAGTTACATGAGAGTTGCAAGGGTTACTTTGTATCATTAGATCTAAATGTCTAAGAAATGTATTTGAATGTGTCAGTGTATCTGTGAGTAAAGTATTATCACTTGGTGCACTTTTGTGCAGATTTCAAATAGTATTTCTCAGGATATATAGTTCTTCGCACAGCACTGTAAGCCATATGGGGATTATTTGTTGGTTTATTGAAGTTAATGTTATCATTAACCTTGTATGTGAAGTATTTAACAGAGTTGGCTAACAAGTATATATATTCAAGTGTGCTCTCATAAAGCTGTGTGTTCATTGATTATGTTTGACACGTCAGTTTGCGACGCATACTGGGGAGAGGTTAGAAACATTTCTAGTGGTAGATGCAGCCCAGGGATAAGAGTCCTGATGAATTTGCAGTGTGGCTAAGTTAAATTTCCTTTCCCCTATGGCAACCCTCCTGGTGCTATTTTACTACGTCTAAGTCTGGTGTATTCCCTGGATGGCACATGGCCCACAATACTCCTGTGGATTCCCCTGGGCAGTTGATTTTAAAACAGCTCCTTGCATATTGTACTGAGATGCGGAAATTGGCCACTGGCCATGGACGGATGCAGGGCTTGAATTGAAAATCAAATTAAGTAGAATTCTCTACTTAGTTTTTAATTAAACCACTATGTTAATTCAAACAGGACATTTTAGGCCTGGGGGGTTGACCGTGTCCTTTTAAGGGCCTTAAATAACCTTTCTTCTCATTCCTTACTGAGGCGTATGTTTCTGTTTTATTGGACCCATCCCCTCGCTGTTCCCTTTCTTCATTAATTCTCAAGTCTACAAGAGTATAAATGGCTTTGATAAAGTAAATTTTTAGTAAGAAGGTAGCGCCTGCTTTGGAGCTTGGGGTCTGTGAATAGTTAAGAGTTTTCCACACGCATGTATTTTGCTGTCTCTTGCTTGTCCTGCATTTAGTGTTATGCATGCCTAGTGTGTGTGAACCCAGACTGTGTCTGCATCTGAGCGCTCACTCTAGGGGAAACATGCGTCTGTTGGACTTGTGTCATGATAGCAATGGCTTTTGAAAGTTTGACCTCAGTCGTGCATGATGCATGGATCTTGGGATAATCTTAGGGGCTGACAGTGCTGCTAGGGCTATTGCCAGTGTGATGTTTTCTCTTTCTGCCTCAGAGAAGAGCTTCAGGCTATCTGTATTAGTGTCACAAGATGTTTTCTGATTTTCTAGCGAACCCTAGAGGTATAACTTCTGGCCAGTGTTTAAAAAGAATTAGGAATATTTCTATTTCATTTCGCATTTTATTATCCTATTTTAAATTAAAATGTTATAAGAAAATAACTTAAAGTGGGAAACAGATTTCGCCTTGTGATTATAAGTTTAATGAATGATTAATTAATAATTAAAAATTTTTCTGAGAGTGAATTTATATTTTGCTTCACTAATGTCTATCTTTGATTTGAAGTCCTGGCATAAAATTTAACATAAGCAACAGCGACATCCTGACCAATTACCCAAGCCATCCAGACATCCCAGAATGTCCAGAACCTAGCACACGATCTGTAGGATTAAGAGGTTAACTCCTGTAACTTCAAACAAAGTGCTTAATAATAAAAGAAAAAAGTACAAAATTTGAGGTAACTTCCTTTCTTAATTAATTGCACTGGCCAGGTGGAAGCAGTGCATTCAGCGCTGGCGCTGGGAATGTTCATAAAGCCAGGCAACGTGACAGCACGATAGAAGAGGAACAGGGTTTCCTTAATGTGTTCCTATCCTGTGTCACAGTTTGAGATTGTCCTGGTTTATGTCCCTCTTGGCAAACTTACATAAAACTGACCTTATACTGTATTTTATGACCAGATGACTTTTCCCCTCAGTGGCTAATTTGTCTCAGGCCTCCATGTTAAAGAGCAGCAAGTAGGAAGTCCAGCCTCTGTCTCCGTGAGCTTTCATTGCATTCTTTCATTATTTTTGCTCGTTTTTGCCACTGATGATCCATAAATTGTTGGAAATGAGTGATTAAGGAAGTGCTGCTTAGTGTTAGTGGCACATGCGCATATTTGGCATGGTTCTGGTGGGTGAGAGGAAATCACAGAGAAAAGGAAGGCTCCTGCTGGGAACTCTGCAAGGAAATTTAACGTGGGCATGTTTTGATCATGGTGTTGATTACAGAAAATGAAGTCATATCTCACTGACCATTGTTATGTGTTAATTTGATTCTCCCAACACCTGTAAGAAGAAAACAGTCATATATTACTAGAAATTCTCCCAGTTGGGAGCATTAGTTTCTTTTCAGAAATAGCATGGATAAGAAAGATTATTTTCAAAACATTTCCCTTTGGCCAGAAGCCTTTAATGGAAGCTTAGGAGTAGCCATGCCACCGTGTCCCGTGGCTGGACCCTCTCACCTGGTGAAAGGAGTGGCCATGTCCCTGTGGCTGGACCTTTCAAACCTGGAGCCTCAGGACAAAATGCAGGTGCTTAGGGGAAATACTGAGCATGATCTTGAGGAAGAGAACAATACACTTACTCTGTTTAAAAATTATATGAGTTTAAAGAGATTTTGAATTAACAGTCATTTAGCTCTTGAGATGACAGTTTTCTCACTTCTTGTTAGTATGTTTGCACATGGGAGAAACAGAGCTATAGCTTCAGTCCTTTACAGTCTCTAGTGTTGAGTAGCTACTGTTTTCTTTCTTTTGATGATCACTCAGTTTTCAAAGACTTTGTGCTAATGCAGTACTTTGAGTCACACCATTTCTTTCAACTTTGTCTCTATTGATCAAAAAATAAGGGATTTCTACATTTAAGGTTAGATTGTCTGTTTGTATAATAATGCTCAAAAAAAAGTGAGTTTTGGTTTCCAGAAGAGCTGGGCTCAAGTGCAGACTCTTGTCCTTACTGCCTATGACCTCTGACATATGTTGGGGGGCCCACCTCTAAGGTGGGGTAGCAGTCTCTGTTTACCAGGCTGTGGTCCTTACTGCTCTCACCTAAGGTGCTGGTAAAGTGCTCAAGACACAGGGTAAGCAGAAGTTATCGGTAAGTGCTCTCTGTGTCAAGGACATGGAAGCTGTTAATGAAATGTCAGAAGAGTTTGCATAGACTTTCCTTTTTGTATCACAGCACAGTGACAAAGTGTTGCACATATCGACATGGTCAACTTTTGTTCACATGTCTTCTGAAGTAAGATCTATTTTATCTTACAACAGTACAGGTTGCAAAAAAATACAGGCCTTGTGTTTATTTTATTTTTTTAATTTTAAAAACAATAAAACCAAATAAAACAGAATAAAGCCAATCAAAACAAAACAGTGATATAAGACTTCAAAACAGAATAATAAGAACTCAACCATTACTACCATAATGCCTCTTGTTATCTTCAAAATTGCTGCCTATATCATCAAACATAATACAATCAAACAAAACAGAACAGAATAAAACCAATCAAAGCAGAACATTGCATAAAACAGAACAATACAACGGGGCACAACAAAACAGAACAATATTGATTTCAAAAACAAGACAGAAGAAAATCCCCCATAGCTGCTATATCGCATATTGTTATCCTCTGAATAGATGCTCAGACTACTGGCTTTAGGCCTGCAAAGCATTAAGTTGTTTTTGTACCTCAGTTGCTATCAACTCAGTCTATGTTCCTCTGAATCAGCCAGTTGCTTATGGAGGAGGGAGATGAGCTCAGCTCTTCTTGTCTCCCAGCCTGCGTGCCAGCTGGCTCATGGGAAGGGCACTTCCTGTTTCTCCAGGCCTTATGTTTAATAGGGCAGTAAACTTAGAACTTTATTTTATATGATGATGAAATTACTAATGACTCTTAACTGAGGCCTCTTTGTTAAAAGAGGAAAAGTTTTGTTATGGAAAAAATTGAAAGTCACCAGCTTCATATTTTAGAGCGATTATGCTTTTAGTTACACTGGCCCCAAATACTTTTAATATTCACTTAACAATTTTATAGAAATGATTAATCGTGATTAATTAGACTCTTCCAAAACTTTTTTGGGGGGAATTCAAAACTACTCACCCTCAATTGGAATCAGCTTTATTTGAAAGTAAAATTAGATGTCAGATTTAACACTACCAGACTTTGTAAGGAATTACATCACATACTTGCTGGATAAGTGCTCATCAGTGAGGCTAGAGTTTAGATTACTAAAATCTTGTTTATTTAAGCTCAATTTATTTGTTTATAAAATCATTTATTCAGCAGAGCACAGTGGTAATCTTTGATCTCTATGGAATATTTGCCAATATATAGCTGAAACTTGGTACAGTTTATTAATTTATAATTCATTTATTTGGTTCATTAGTATGACAAGTTTATATTCAGACACATTAAAGATAGTAAGATTGACAGCTTGATTTAGGTAATATTTTAAGTTGTATGATATTTTAGGTTTGATATATCTACTTTTCTTAGAATTTAGTCACTGCCTGTATTATGCTATTAAAGAAAGGAAATTCTCCTCTAGAAAGACAGGGTTGAAAAAAAAAGACAAGGTTGTATTGTTCTAGAGTGATGGAATTTTAAAGCAACTGAAATGTTAAATTTGTATATATATATATATTTTATTTTATTTTATTTTATTTTATTTTATTTTATTTTATTTTAAAGATAGTAAAACCCAACAAAACAAAACAGAGCAAATCCAATCAAAACACAGCAGTGAAATTGGTACAGAACATCAAAGCAGGATAATAGGAAAACAACAATGGCTACTGTAGTGTATCTTGTTATCTTCACAGTAGTTGTCCATTCTATCAGATACAGCAAAATCAGACCAAAACACAACAGAATAAAACCAATCAAAAAAGAATATTGAGTAAAGCCAAAAAATTAATAAGAACAAAATAAAACAGTGAGAACAATATTGCACTTCAAAAACCAGATAGAAGGAAATCCCCCATATTTGCCATATTGCATACTGTTACCCTCCCTATAGATGCTCAGACTGCCGGCCCCAGGCCTGTAAATTCAACCAAACAATACAATCCTTCGGTTGCTTTTTGTGTCTCTGTTGCTGTCAGCTCAGGCTGACCTCCAAACCAGCTGGTGGCTCACTGGGTGAGGGGGTTTGGTGATTCTTAGCCTGTGTGCTGGTAGGCTCACAGGAGGTGCTGACTTTTCTCTTCCTGGGCTGCACATGGTCTGCACGGCTTACTAGAAAGGCTGGCTAGTTGGCTCATTGATCGGCTCCTCCCAGTCCCAGCATGGCCGATTCTCAGGAGGCACTGTCTGACTTCTTTTCTCTTCCTAGGCCTCGCTTGGTCTGTGTGGCTTACCGGAAAGGCTGGCTAATTGCCTCCTACAAATGTATCTTGTAGTGACTAAAAACATTAGGCAAAAACTGAAAAAATGAGAATATGCTAATAGTACAAAAATTAGATAAAATGTATCAATTAGTTTTATAAATTCATTTCCTATTTTTCTTGAGGTGCATAGAAAGAAATATTAAAGTTTTATAATGCTGAGTTTAAATGTTAAACCTTATTTTAGAATTATTTCTTATTTGAGATTACTTAACATTTAATATTAATTGCATATTAATGAATTTTTATTAGTATGTTTGTGGAACATAATGTTTACATTTCTTGTGTGAAGTTGGTATGTGTACATAACACATCTTTTTCATTCCCTTCTGCTCTCTTCCTTCCCCTTCCATTCCTTTCCTCTCCATCTCTTGATGCTTTTCTCGTTTGAGAAAGATCTATCTCCCTACTTCCTATTATATTTTATTTTGCTCTTCATATTTTGAGTTTCTCATATAAGAGAAACTCTGTGATATTGAAGCTTGTGTGTCTGACTTATTAATTTTTATAAGCAGTTGATTTTTAAAAGAAACAGAATTGTGAAGGGTTTAATATTTTTCAGTTCTTTTTTGAGATATCATGTTGATTACTGTGTCTTAATTAATTTGTATCCTTTTTTGAATCCATAGAATGCAAGTTATATTTATGATGTAGTTTTTAAAGAAAAGATTTAATGAAATATCACTTAGGTTGTGATAAAAATTTGTTGCAGTATGTAATTTAAGATACTTTGTATTCAGAATAAGGTTTTTCTTTGCTTTCTTCTATTGCATTGGTTAAGGTTTCATAATTTTTCACTTGACTTTTTAAGCCTGGTTTTTCTGTGTCCAGTCTCATTCCCATATAACGTAACCTATGTAGTGCCTTCTAGCTTTCTTTTCTTAGAAATATGGTGTCTCTATAAAACCTGTAATTGCCAACAAAATGTCTAAAAACCTAGAGCATCACATATTAAACTTCTGGAAATTGGTTCCTGGCTGTCTTTTGAGCCACATTTTCCTGAGGACCCTGTTTGTTGTATGCTGTGTCCCCACTGATGCTCACCTCTCCCGGGACACACGGTCCCCTGTTGTAGCTCCTTGACTTTCTGTACATTGTTCCCTCTGCCAGGAAGCCATCCCTCACTTCCCTGCCTGCCAGGTCCCGTTCTGGACTGTTAACCTCTGGGGCAATCCTGATGTCTCTACAGTGGTTTTCTGTGATTGTGATTGCTTTGTCCTTGTACACTAGAGTGATGGTGTGACTGCTGTCTGGTGTGTCTCAAACAGGAGTGCTTGGGGTGTAAGGCCATCCTTGTGCAGGGAAACAAGTGTGAAGGCTGAGCACTCTCTTGTTCCCTTGCACTTGCCAGACAGGCACATGCTCCCGTTTGGCCCCATGTGGCTGGAGCTGTGGGCTCCTCTAGTCTTATAGGATGTGGTGTTTTAGAAACTCAGAACAAAAGAAGATTATGAAGCTACATTGTTTTGGTGGAATTTGCACTGCTGGGTCAAAGCTTTATAGACTCCTGACCATCTTCAGCTTTGTTTATGGGACCGAAACTCTTCCCATTGCCAATCCTGGCTTTTTAGCTGGCTGTGTAGTTCTAGTGTTTGATGTGTCTGGAAGAACACCTGGTGTGCTCTTTCCAGAAATTCCTAAGATGTTTGCCCAGTTGATGGGACTGGACCTGGCCTCCCCCAGCTCTCAGTTTCCTCTGTCCCCTGTGCTCTCAGGGCCCTACTCTCCTGTCCATCTTGTGCTCTTTCCTTCCAGAGTGCCTGCTGGGTCTACATGCTTCAGGGCTAGGACTGTCTCTAACTCTGATATCGGTTCTAATTTTTGTTATCAGTAGGTGAAATTTAAACTGTGAGTATTTTTTTTTTAAGAGACTAAAATAAAACAAAACAGTAAAACAAAACAAAGCAGATCAGAACAGAACAATGCACGCGATACAGGATTTCAAAACAAGACAACAGGAAATCAACAATGGCTACCATAGTGTCTCTTTTCTTCGAAATAGTTGTTCATACCTTCACACACAATAAATTCAAACAAAACAAAATAATATAAAACCAATCAAAACAGAAGAATGAAAACATTACAGGCCTTCAAACCAGACAATAAGAAATCAGCAATGACTACCATAATGTCCCTTGTTTTCTTCAAAATAGCTGTTCATACCTTGTGAGAATATTTTTGATACAACTAATATATGATAAATCCAATTCTTACATCAGCTAGGCACTAGATCTTTTCCCCTACATTCAGATATTCCTAAGGCCTCATTTATTTTATATTTTGTTTTAAAGTATTTTCATTTCATTTGATAGTTTAAGTATCTGAGAGGCAATCAAGGCATGTATTATTGCACAAATGTAGATAATATCTTGAAGTCTTAGTTTTCTTATGAAATTTCCAGGGCATGTAGTCATCAGCAGAGTTGGCAGTAGAACCCAAAAAGTCTTTTACCCCACTGTGTTAATATTCATAAGAAATAGTTCTCAGATCTTCTAGAAATTACAGAAGAGTTCCTGCAGTTTAATTCTATTATGTACTCATTATAAAGATATTTGCATTTAAGAAGCATTACTGTTACATATTTTTATAAATGTTATATGATATACATTTTTTCCTTTAAAACACACCTGTTGTGTGCCTATGCATGTGTAATTGGTGAGTGTGGGAGGTGTTTTCAGGTCAGAGAGTGTGCTCCTGCTTGTAGAGCTTGACTGATTCCTCAACAATGACTCTGAGTATGTTTTCTTTTTTTTAGGAATTTCTAGTCATGTATTGCTTACAACTCATAATGAATGATTAAATACTATAGATATAAAGGACATTGATGTTTATATGCAAGGTAATAAAGAGTAGGCTATTAGTAATGAAACAGATAATGATTCTTTGTTCAAGTTAATTTTCATTGGAACAGTGTTCTCTATTTGACTGACCAAAACTTTTGTATAGCACACCAAGATGGTCCTAGAATTTCAAAAGTTAATGCTAAGCAGGGAAAATAGAGTACCAATTATACCCAATTTATCTTTAAATTTTTTTTGTTATTTTAAAGAGAATAAAACAAAAAATAAAGAGAATAAAACAGAACAAAACAAAACAGAGCAGAACAATGCAAGCAATACAGGGCTTCAAAACAAGACAACAGAAAATCAACAATGGCTACCACTGTGTCTCTTGTTTTTTTCGAAATCATTGTTCATATCTTCACACACAATAAATTCAAACAAAACAGAATAGTATAAAACCAATCAAAATAAAAGAATGAAAGCATTACAGGCTTTCAAACTGGACACTAAGGAATCACCAATGGCTACCATAATGTCTTATGTTTTCTTCAAAATAGCTGTCCATACCTTCTCATATATTGCAATTAGATAATAAGAACCGACTAAAACCAATCAAATCAAAGAATAAAAGCATTATTGGACTTCAAAACATGATGATAATAAATCAGCAATGGCTACCATGTCTCATTTTCTTTACAGTAACTGTTCATACCATCACCTTTAATAAAATCCATTCTTGTAAACTCTTTAGGAGTAGTTCTAGGCATGTATAAGCCTATACATGTACATCTATCCTTTCTGTGTTAGACAGAATAACAAAACAAAACACAAGAAAAACAAGAAACAAAAGAGACAAATAAATAACAGAGAGTCCAAAACAATAACAATATAGGCTTTCAAAACAAGGTGGTGGGAATATACCAAAGATTGTTATTTTGTATACTTATCTTCAAAAGAATTACTCAGATTACCAGATATAGACATGCAAAATTGATCTAATCCTATGAATGTTAACTGTTTTGTTCCAAGAACAGATAGAATTAGTAGTACAATTATCTTAGCTGTCTTTTTAGATCTTTTTTCTTTTCCCTTCTTTCCTCCTTTTCCCTGAGTTGTTTTTTCCTTTTCAGTAGTTTCTTACCCTTTGTTACGGTTTGTATATAGATGGCCCCCCCAATCCTCATGTAGTCACGGAAGTGGCTGAATCTAGCTTTTGTGGTTGACTCCTTGTCTAGTACTGGGATTGGTGGTGTGAGTTCTGCACTGCCCAGGGGTGGAGCCGACATACAATGTAAGGTCGGAATGGGGGCGGGTTCTCTCTCTTTGGTGCAGTTTGCTCTTGCCGCTTGCAGCCGCCATGAACGGCTGCCCCCTTTTGCTCTGGCTGCTGCCTTGAAGTATTGCCCAAGTGCCAGGCCACCCTGCCTTGGAGCCAACTGATTATAGACTGAAATCCACAGAAGCTGTAAGCTAAATAAACCTCTTCCTGCTTCACTTTGAGTGTCAGGTGTTTGTCTCAGCAATGAGAAAAAGTAACTAAGACAGAA